>JAPFFP010000070.1:2549452-2561375 GCA_026153255.1 Solanum medicagineum
TGCCTCAGATTGTGGAAAGCGATGGAGTTGCTCACTACAAACAAGTCCTGTTTGGTGATTACATGAAAAACTTTTTTGGAAAAGCTCATGAAGGGAAAAAATCTCTTGATTTTGCTCTGAATGATTCTTCTTAAGTTGTGTCGTTTCTTACTCTTTTCACTACCTAATAGTGCTTCAAATAACTTAAAGCATTGCATAATAAATAAAAGTACTTGTTGTAACCATTTTGAGTTTGTCTTGCCAAGTTGACTTTTAATGAATTTCGCTGTTTATTACTGTTTAACGATAGGAAATATGATCTAGAGATCGTCGAAGAAGAAGGAGGATGAAGAATGAAGTTCTTCCTAGAGAGAAGGCAGAGAAAGATACGTGTTTAGAGAGAGAGAGTGTTATTTCGTGGTAACGCCCGATGGGTAAACTCCACGGCGATAGGGTTATATATATTAATAATATCCAAATATTTACAATTACACAGAATACATGTATACACGAAGAATGAACAGTAGCGCCAACACATTAATATAATATCAGGCTCCACAACCTAACACTAACCAGTTTATTCATGAGTTATTAAATACTAACAGATTATAAATAAATTGACTATTCTTTTCTTTTATCATGACAAAGCAGATTTATTTATTTTAGTTTTCCATATTTTTCTCACTTTGTAGTCAAGTCTAAAGCAAAGCAAAGCATAAATATGTCATCTATGAGAGATCCTAAATGCAAGACATATTAAAGGGCTTCACAAATGATTTTTACGTGTGTGTAGGCACACACCGCTTGAATATAATTACATAGTAGAAATTAATCTTTTTTTTTAGAAAAAAATATTTGTCATTAGACAGGAGCTAATGACTTGCTATGAATAATATCAAGGTTCGGTGGAAAAAAATGAGGTACTTCTTAAAAAAATGTTTTATCCAATATGTTAGATTTGCGCAACCTATAGATTTGCCTAATCGAAGAACTAAGTTTGCAGACATGTTTCAAAAAAGTAAAAACAGATGAGAACACATAATTTTTATGTGGAAACACCTGGCTCACAAACGGTGAAAAATCGCGACATGTACTTCTACATGAATTTTCCCCAACTTCACTAAAACAACATGAGCCTCAACAAAAAAAGGATTACAAGTTCCTAGTGTTCCACGAAACAGCGAACTCCAACTAATCCTAAGAACGCACACAAGCCTCCCAAGGTTTATGTTCTCCTAGCCTTCGAGTTGCCCTCAACTTGAAGACCTTTCCTAACTTCAGTTTATAGATTACTGAATTTAGGAATACATCAAGACTCAATGGAAAAGAAAGAACTTCCTAGACTCAACTTAACGAAGAAACAAATCTGACAAGTGTTTCTTCAATGATCAAGACTCTAATTCTCACAAATGCATTTTTTGCTATTTGTCTCGATAATTTCTTCTCTGCTTTTTCTTCCATTTTATCATGTATTCTGAGAAGGTCTTCTCAAGTTCAAACTCCTCTCTTCTCGCTTCAATCTTCAGTATAGTTCTTCTTCGCTTAGAACTCCTTCTTCATCCTAACTTCTTTTTGTAGTGGAGTTCTTCACTTATTAAAACTTCTTTTCAGCTCATTTATTTAGAACTCCTTTTCAGCACCAACTCTTTTCTACACCTGTGATTACTAAACATCTTCTTACTTTAGTATTGCGATCTTATCTCTAGAAGCTTTATCCACTTCACATCTTGTGGTATCATGTCACCTCCTCTCTGTGACAGTGCGATGAAGGACCTGACGGATCAACATACTTCATTGTCCTTTGTCCATCATCAAAACTCTATTGAACTCAACATTTTCCCCCTTTATGATGATGACAAACAACCTGAGTATGAACATCCATCCATCTTACTTGCAACTACTAAGAAGGAACCTAAAGAATGAAACAGGTTAAATAAGGCTTTATAAATATTGCATAACTCAGATATGACTTTCCACTTTTGGCATCATCGAAAACTAATTCTTGTAGCAGACACACCAAGAAATAAGTAGACACAATTCAAGGCCACAAGGGATACCACCAGGAAAGCAGAGTAGAACAAGAAACATTTGTATGCATTAAAGATAGCAAAATTACGTTGAGATTAGCATACAAAGGCAGTCTACAAAAGAAAAATAGCCAGAAAATAAAAGTCAAGCATCTTTAACATAGTTAATCCTAATATGAGCAAGTAGCCAAAAAACATAACAAAATAACAAGTCAGGTAGAAGGGGAATTAGGGGGAATCAACAAGGAAAGATTGTGAACAATCTCACATGGGCAGCACGTTCCTTCGCAGGATGTTCTCTAGGCTAGAGATCTGGGAAAGCACACCACTTTGCTCTAGTGCAAACTCTTGATGTGCAGTGGCTAGTTTTGTAGTCTTGATATCCAAAGAAAGTTGAGTTTATGAAGACGGGTGCCAGCACGCTGCATAGAAACAGGTGGAGCAACGTGGTTCACTTGACTAAGCACATCCTTAGTCATTTGCATGTTCCAAACTTAAATAGGAACAGAATATGCCTTAATGAGCTGAGATAGCCACTAGCCATGTGGGAGGAAATTTCCATTTTTATCCTTCTTTCCTTTCGAGAAATGTGAACCTTGTGCACCATATCAAAATACAACCTATAAAGAGAGAACATTTCTTTGTGCAAGACATGCCTGTGCTGAGCCAAGGTTGGATGACCTAAGAACTTTCTTGAAGTATCTAGAGTGGAGGCCAAATTATCTAGGGGAGTCCATTCATGGAGAACATATTGATCCCAACCCTCATTAGCAACCCCCAAAATTCTCCCAATATCCTGAGCACCAAGAAGAATGGATTTTCCTTGAATAGTAGTGATAAATACAGAACCACGCATGAAATCCCTCCCATCAAGCTCATACATCTTAGGTTTAGCAAATTTTCTCTGAGTATCACCCAAGAAAAATAAGTCAGACCAGTCCTAAAACTCTAACTTAGAAAATTTCCATAACAGACCAAACAAACCCTGTAATGACACGGCTCCGGATGAGGGAGCGCTTCCGAAAGTGAATGAAGTATGAAAGGAGATATGGATTTTAGGTGGCAAAAATGATCATGACTTAGGGAAGAGAAACCTCCAACGACATGAAAGGTTCATAAAAGCATGATTTTGAAACTTAAAAGTAGGTGAAAACAGAGAAGCATATTTATTCTTGAATAACATTTTATCAAGTTGCAAAGAATATCAATTGTTTTTAATTCTCAAATCACTTAAATGAAGGTCGTACTAGAGTCACATTCACACCCAATATAGCACACTATTGCAACTCAATATTTCTGTTTAGTGAAATAGTTTTACGAACAAAATTTACCTACCATATTAAGAAATGTGTGAACCGACTTATTTTAAGTATTTTTAAGACAAAGTAATTTTTATACACTTCTTGGGCGTTTTGATAAAATTAAAAACTGCTGATAAGAACTTGATTTTAAGATAAAATGATAAAAATAAGGCTAGAATTAAAAATCAGTCCAGACAAACTCTTAATGACATAGGAAGAAATCACACTTTTTTTGGGGTTATTAGTCAACCAAAAAAAAAAAAGAGTTGTTAGTATCTCCTTGTCAAAGAATGATTTCTAAATACAATATTAGATCAAATCGATGATTCATCTATCATGGCATGAACCATGATGTCTTTTGTTGACAAATTTGAGACTTTCTACGAATGTGAGTGTTTTGTTGGTAGGATGAATGTATTACAAACCTTTCGTGATGGCCTTTAACAATTGAGGCGTAATATCATTTATTGTCACAACTCGATTGTGCACAATCGCGTTTGAAAGGGCAGTAGAGTTTGTAGGATTTACTTCATTTACACTTGAGATAACCTAAGACATTTCTATGATTGGGGTTTGCATGTATTTCCTATTTCCCTTCATTATGATTGTTGCTGGTGGTGGCCAACACCAAACCCCCCTACTATCACGATCCCGACTAAGGTAGTGACGAATAGGAAAAGGGAAGTAGATTACAGGATTCGATCGATGTCTTCTCATCTAATCAACCGACCTGACCACCGGGATGTTGACAAGGACAATTGGTAACAATTAGTTGGCACACCATGGTTGCTGACCAAGCGCCATGGTGAAATTCGACCTTCACCTTCACAAGAGGGCTGGAAGAACCTAAGTTACTGTCCTGCATGCTAATCTTCAATTGTGGTTATGTTACCTAGGGTAATTGAATCAACGAACCATGGGAACACAATTCCCACGTTGTCCCTAAAATTGAGTGTTTTTCTTCGTAGTAGTATAGTCGTAATTTTACTTTTGTTTTTGAGTCACACCCCTGGAGATTTTAATTGTTGATGCCTAAGCATGGCGGGCGGGACAGGTTGAAAATGAAAAAAGTCATCATGCGGGGCAGAGCGGGACAGGGCGGACAATTTAAAAAATTTATTGAGCTTAATCTACCCCGCACCCACTCCATTGCCATCCCTATACCTATTCTGAATTATGCATCTTCTTAAAAAAAAAAATTGATATAGTTATTTTATCATAATGTTTATATTAATGTATGTTTAATTTATCTTAAAAACAAATAATTTAAAAAATAAATAATTAATATTAAAGATAACACATGAAAATAATATATTTCTCATGATATGTTAAAATTGACAAACATAAAGGAAAAAATATTTTTATACTAATATAATAGATAAGGAAAATAAATTGTGGGAGTTGTATTATTTTAATTAGCCCTCAGGGAAAGAAATTGAAATAGACAAAGCAGTTGAATGTGACCAATTTAATTTTATTCTTAAATAGATGTATCTCATTCGAGTGGGGCAATTTATTTTTTGTCGACCATTTAAGCCGCCATTAATGGCAGATACAAGGCATGCAGAAAAGGATTTTTCTATTTTGAATATATATATGACAGAAATAATATATAAACGTAAGTTTTAACACGACCTTAATTTGAATTTATGCTTTCTAATTTTAAAAATTACAAGATTATCTATAAACACACGTCCAATTAATGTTTTTAACATATAATTTTTTTTCATAGAGTAAATTATTATGATAACAACATATTGCAATACATGTTTTTTTTTTAATAATAATTAGCTAGATCATAAGGGTAATGCAAAAGGGAAGTACGTAAGTGATGACATACAATATTAATTCTGAAATATTATTATTCCCATAGAACTTTAGTAATTTATACAAATCATAAAAGCAATACAATTTTCCTAGTTGGAATTGTGCTCTTCCTCTATAGAGAGGAGAGGGAGAAAAAAAACCAAAAAAAAAATATGAGTCATCATGAAGATATATCGTATCTTCAAAAATTCCAAAATGTTTTTTCTCATGGCTGACATAATTTCTCTTCCTTATAACGTACAGCTTTTTCCATCTCCTTCAAGAAGACAAAAAATTCACAATCCCATTCTTGAAGAAGAGAGGAAGAGCTATACAAAGTGACAAATTAATGTATTCAGTGACATGTGAACTTCTTCAGATCTCTCATCCCATATTACTTCTCATTTTCTCTATTTACCTGAAATTTAAAAAATTAACCAAAAACAATATTATAATCTGATTTGATAATCAAGAAAACTTTTTTATGTAACTGCATGCATAGATGGATCTAGCTAGAGAAGTCGATAAGAAAAAATGGACCTAAACTTTTTTATGTAACTGCATGCATAGATGGATCTAGCTAGAGAAACCGATAAGAAAAAATGGACCTCCAGCCTAATTCAATACAAAAGTTAACTTGAAGAGAGGTGATTCAAAAAAAATACCAAACACTCATCTCACAACTAACTTGGGACAACCTCAATATATCCCAATTGTAACATAGACAACATAATAGGAGGATCCAACATGGAATAAGTCAAGAATTGGAGTCGAATCTGATTCTAAAATCATGTATTAACTCAATCTCGAAAAGTTTAGCTCATGAGAGGAGATATACCATAAAAAGAAATCAAAATATCAATCTCATAATCCACGTCAATAAGTTGTATGAGTTTAACTTCAATAATAATATATATACATACATATGCGAAATATTTAATGATGCCATGTAAAAAAAAAAAAAAAAAGATAGAGAGAGAAAAGAAATAGTAACATACCATTAATGGTTCTTTTGCAATGTAGTACAGCTTCATAAATGGAACTTTCAGAATCACAAGATCTGCGCCAATTATCAACAGAATAAGCTACACTTGTCCTTGGAGATGTTGCTGCTGAACAATATTCCCACTTGTTCATCACTTCCTTTCCACTACTTGATCTGCACCTACCAATTCTACTACATCTTCTTAATTTCTGGCAAAAAGGCCTAAGAAAATCCAAATACTTCACTAAAATCCGTCTCGACATACTCCGGCATCTCCTCAAGGATACACAACGATTCACCCTCCTGCAGGTGGATTCGTCCTGCTTCGCAGCCGCGATGGAGTCGGATTCAATAACGTCGCAATCCAACTCCATCTTCATAATCGGCTTCTTGATGAACAGAGGCATCAATAAGCCGTTTGAGATGAGTTCATCAGCATGAACAAGAGCAAAAGGAGATTCAGATGTAGGAAAATCAAAGTTCAAATCCTGTGGATTCACATTAAAAAACCTCTTTGAAGGAGGCAGTGTAGGATCCATCTCAATGAAAGCAGTTTCATAATCTTCTGCAGATGCGTCGGCAGAAGCTCGAAAGGAATCCCCCAAATCTACTAACCAGCTATACGAAAAACTCTCAATCGAGAGAGACTGTGAAGTTTCCATATACTCAAATTGAAAAGATCAGAAAGAAAAGGGAAAGGGCTCTTTTAAGATTTAATGAATTCAAAGAATGAACTCTAGCTTCATTCATATAAGGAATAAATACTGTACATGTATATATATAATAAAAAATCAGTATTGATTGAAGGATGTACTATCCTTTTTCTAACAATAACATATGGGGTGGTTTACTACAGACAAATTCAATTAATAACTGAAAATGAAATGAAGAAAGAGTGGGAAAATAGAAAGACAAACCCCATATATATACAGAACCTACTACTATAACATTTTAATTTAGCATAAAGTTTAATAGTATTCATCTTCACGTACAAGTTGATGACTAAAAGTTTTATTCTTGAAGAATTAATTGTAATGACATCTAATCACCAATAAAGTTATTTTCTATTAGTAATACTTTATACTAGTAGTACTAGTGTATACTTTATGCCATTCTCATTATACTGCTAATCATAACCATGCATTTACATTGTCACAGAACAAAATACAAACAGCTTTTCAGCGTCTAAATGAGAATATTGTTGACACATGATTCAGGGGAGGTATCATATACAGAGGCAGAGGCAAATCTAGAATTTGAAATTTATGGGATCTCCAATTATTGTACAAGGTCCAGACAAAAGCAACTAGTTCTCGATGGTTAATGAGATGGGTGGACTCCTTATAAGACTTAGACAATCCTCAATTTGAGTTAGACCTAATTTTACAGGATCTGCCTCTGTAGTCATATAGACATTAAAAGTTACTGAATATTTCTCTGTTTCCAATTCTGCTGTCAAAATCATTAGCGCTTGTTGTGGTAAAGACTAATATCTGGGGATTTTATTATTATTATTTGGAAGCCATAGGCTCATAGCTAGGAACTAGGTGGTAACATGTTATTCCTAAGTAGTAAAATAATAGAAGAAGAATATGATATTTTAAGGATCTTATTGTTGTTTATAGGTATTTGTAAATATATCAAAAAACAAAGGTCTTTGATTATTATTGGTTTGTTACTCGCTAATATTCCCTTTTTCCTTTTCATGACAATCATTTCAACAGAAATATGAAAGCATATATTGATTTTACATACTATAAAGTATAGCCGTATTAAGAACTTTTGTATCATTCTTTGGTGGATGTATCTGCAATATCCAAACAAGGAAATATCAGACTTGTTCTCTTGGTAAAGAAATCACAGGCTTTTACATCCACCAAAAACCTGAGTGGTAGCAATTTTTTAAGAAAGTTAATAATTTAGAAAGAGCAGAGAGAAACAAATATACCAGACCAGAGGTCCCCATTAGTGTTGGAGAAAGAGATAGACATTAAGGAAGCCCTCAGGGAGCAAAACAAGTAACTTGAAAGTGACTTAGAACAAAATGGTCCCCTCATATGTCTCCTGGTGACTTAAAGCAAATAAAAAAGTATACAAATATTCTCAAACAATTGTCTTCAAATGTGGACCATACCAAAACACTTTTATCACCACAAATAATAAGAATTAAAGATTTGAGTATAATAGACTTTCATCAAAATCAAATACTTTTGGAATGTAAAGAGTCATTTGATTTCCAATGAGCAGAGGACAATTGAAAAGTCTGAAAACAGTAATATAATGCATGTGGCAAAGTCTTGAATCTAGGGATATCGTTTGGATTGGATATGAAAATTTTTGTTTAGAATTTTGGTTTTCGGATTGAAGAAATTACAATCCTGGTAAGCTCTGATTGGATTAATCGGTTTGGATATTTTGAATTTTGTCATACTAATTACCTATCATATCATGTTTCTCTTAATGTTGAATGACTAAATAATACATTGAGATATTTACTTTTGAAGAAGCATGGAATGCAGACCAGAAAGTTGTAAAACCAAATATTATACAGACAGGCTATTATTTAACTTGTAATAAGCAGCATAATAAGATAAGAGATTCAAACTAGAAAGCTGAATTTCATTAAATGTACAAGTACAAACGTATGTGCAACATCACAGATAGTAATAAGTTCCTTGATAGTGCGAAAACAACACGTATAAGTGCAAACTGAAACATGCCGAGGCAAATACACATGCTTATACCTTAATGGAGGCAACAAACAGAAACAATAACAGCATAGAGGACAATTGCCACCGTTTCTTGCAACTTTTGGAACTTCGATGTGGTTTTAAGGGACTATATGTGGGCAAGAAATTTTGATAGCAAGTTGACCATGGGAAACAATAATCAATCAAGCCTACGTCTAAATAAGACTTCTCATCAAGACTATATATGAACCTATCAGGTGGAATTGATCGAGGAACACAATAGCAGTAAGACCTTAGTGAGTCTAAGAGTGGAATTATTCAAGACCCTGTGGACCAGAAAGATGCTATTCACAGAATCACTTTAATTGCAGCATGAAGATTCTGAATTTCAATCATTAAACTTTGATGTTCTCTGAACATTTCCATAAAGTAACTAAACATGAAAGTGATAGTCCAACCAATTTTTCTGAAAGAAAAGGGTGTGACACTTTATTCTATAGCACAAGGATTAATCTTCAGATGTCGTTATAAATAAACAAAGATGAAATTTAGGTAGTAATTGACCAATGAAACACATTAGCTAGTAGTAATCCTTATTTAATTCTCATTCTCATCATTGCTCCACATCCATCGGTCATATGAAATACGCTAAAACAACACTTATTTTAGAGTAACAGTTAACCAGATATGCAAATTATCACCAAATCTACCCGACAAAAATAACTTTCTTCTTTTCCGGGACTAGACCACTTGGGTTATTAACAAAGGTAAGCATTTTTATTTTATTTTTGCATTAATAGAATATCTGCTGTAGGCTACTATTTCATCCAATTCAGGAAGGCAGGGTAATTAGATGCCTGAAGCAGGATCGATTTAAAATGGTGTGTGAAAGGTCAGATACACCATTTTTTAATAATTGGTTGGTTGAGCCACGATGAAACAACCACAATTGCTGGAGCATTGGACCTAGCTCAAAAACATATCCAGTGAATCCCCCTGCTCTGCAACTCGCTGCTTCTTCCATTGATGAGTAGCTTCCAAGATCCCTTCGTACTTCAGTTTCTGTGGTAGCTTGGCATGGACTAGATTCACGTCACCAAAACTGCTTTCCATATTTAGCCATTCTACCATAAGCAATGGGTTAACACTTCGAATTTGCTTATTGAGTCAAAACAGTTAGAATAATGAGTCTAGACCTAATTTTTATTATTATATTTATTCTTTTACGATATTTTAGTACTTAATAATATTATTACTTTTAAAAAAAATGATGTCACTGCTGGAATTATGTGAATTTGAGAAACTCTTCGGAATTTGGATGAACTATTAATTTATTTCATTTTAATTATTTCGCCTCTAAAGTCTAAAATACTAAATTTAATATATATTTCAGCAACTAAGAGTAAAAGACAAGGTACATTGAAAATCTATATGTCAACTTCTCCCTCTACATAAATTTAGTGTTGAAGTCACAATTCCTTCATCATCATTACTTGAGAAATAGCGATGAAGTGGAGAAGAAGAATCATAGAATTAATCAAAGTAGTTCTAATCACAGGAGAATTAATGTAACACTCCAAATTCTTTTTTTTTTAAACTAAGGCTGAACTATTCTTCGTAGGATATAGTATTTTAATTAATGATTCTTATTTCAGTGTAAATGTTAAAGTCAAATTCTTAATGTGGGAATAGAATTGGATCCGATATGAGATCGTAGTTCTAATGTATGATTTTATAAAAGATAGGTGAAACAATGACTTGTTAGTGGTATATATGTGCTAGGATCAATTCCTAAGTATTTAAAGTAGGTTAGGTGTGATTTAGAGTCATAAGAGATCTTTTACATCTAGCCAAGTCCAAAGAATTTCTAGCAACTATGTTTTTGTATGAGTCGATAGAAGGGTCAACTTCAAATGACCATATCTCCTAAAGTATAATGAGTTGGATGATACATAATATATTAAATCGACGATATTCGAATTAGCTTTTCAACGCATCTTATTTCGCATTAATTGGAGTTCGGAGTAGAAAGTTATGATCATTTTAGTGAAGGGGTGCAGAGTTGTCCGAAGATCCGCGTCCGGAGCGCGGCGCGAATCCTAATTGGATGAGTTAATGACGTTTTTTCTTTAAAAATTTGAGGGTATTTTTATCCTAAAACCTATAGAGGTCTATTTAAGGTCCTAAAAATCTCAAAACATCAGTTTTCATAATTAAAAACCCTCTCCCTTCTCTCCTAAATATAAACCCTCAAAAATGATCAAGAAAGTCACGAAGTTAGGATTATCTTTTAAGATTCATCCTCAAGGTAAGTTATTCTTCATAAATTTCAATCTACCCAATCCTAGTTTCTTCATCTATTCATGAAGCTCTAATAGGATTTTAAGTCATAACCTAGAGTTTCAAGAAAACAAATTCAAGAATCGCAAGAAAGGATTTCTTGACTCTTCTTCAAGAATTATGGTTCTTCATCAAGAACTCTAAAGAGTCTAAGTCAAGAATTCAAGAATCAAAGATAATTCCTTCAATCAATGTCCTTCCAAGTTCGTTCACTTTAAAAGAATTGGGAAGATTGAGGATTTTCTCCAAGAAAGAGAAGAGAAGATCGCAAACTTTCCCCAAACTTTAACCAACGATTTCTCTCTCAATTTTGATCGGATTTGAGCGATTCAAAAGGCTAAATTGTATATTTTTTTGAGGAGAACACCGTGGGAACTTCAGAAACTGACTTTGTTGCTTCGTTTGAGGTAAAAGTTTCAGATTTACTGCTGTATTTTTTAATATATTTCGAAAACTTTAACATGCGATTTCTTTCTCATATTAGCTCCGTTTTTGAAATGGTTTTCACCACTGAATTCCTTATCACTAGGGTAACACTTTTATGTATAAATTTTCAAATTCTGATGGTATTTTTTGGCAATAAAATTTTTGGACCACTTCACCATTTTCACCGAATTAATTGATTTTAGTGTCGTTAGATTCATTATATAATTATGGTGCTATATTTGAATAAATTTTGGTGAATTTGAGTGTCATAGAAAGAGAAAAGCTTCGAAATTGACGTGATTCGAGACTTTATATAAGGCAAGTGAATTTATTAACCTTTGTTAAGTATATAGAATCTTGTACTTCTTG
>JAPFFP010000070.1:2566041-2585532 GCA_026153255.1 Solanum medicagineum
TGTGGAAAAGAACTTGGCAGCCAAATTTGAGTGTTGCCAAGTTTGAATGTTGCCAACTTGGGCCATATTTTCAACAGAATACAATCTATATCTATTGAATTATATTTACGTACTTGAAAACTTGGTTAGATCAACAGAAGTTATCTACAATAATTTTTTTTTTAGAAAAAAAAACATAGTTGTAAAGAAAAAACAAATCTTGCGTTTAATCCATCCCAATGAAAGAAATTAACAACTCAAATTCAAATATAATATAATAAATTGTGTAACTTACAAGTTACATTTACAGAAGTTGATTTTATCATGTGGTTTTTTTTTTAGTAAAATAATAACCAATTTTATTGGCAAATTTAATTAAGACTATATGGATAAATAATATAAAAAATTAATTTGTTAAAACATTAACGTGGTTAATTTTTTTTTTAATGACGTGGTCGTAAAATGTAGTACTTCTAAACTTGTATAATTAGAAGATTAGATAATCAGTCATGAAAGTTGAATTTTTAATTTTGATATTAAATTTTCAATTAATTCAAGTAGACATTTTAAGTATAACTTATCCTTTATTTTTGGGTCCTTATTATTTTTCTTATTTTATAATTTAATCTTTATCCTAATTACTATTCTAATCTATTGACCATTTTGAATTTTATGATGAGTGCAATTTTCTTTATTAATGACCCATTTTCTTCATAATAATTAATTACTGAAAGTTAGTATGAAAAATTGGATCATTCTCCTCATAAATATACCATTTTCAACTATTTATACATAAAATTATTGCATATTAATAATATTTTCGAGCCTTCAAAAGAGGTGTATAACTATTCAAAAAGATCAAATTATGTTGTTTATTACAATTTTTTACATTTCTATAAAAGAAAAATGATTATATACTTTTTGTTGTTTAAATATATTCTTTCACTTTGTTCATTCTTTGTCTATTCACCAACATATTAAACACACATTCTATCCATAAAATCATAAAAATATAATACAGAGAGAATATACCCTAAACATTATTTAGGGACGGGTGAGGTGGTTGCCACTATTATTATCGTCTTGATAAATTCTAGAGGAAAAAAACATAAATAATTTCCCATAAATCGTTATATATTTTTTGATTGAAATTAAGATGAACATTTACCAATTTATAAAATAATAAGTTTTTGTTGAAATTGAGATGAACATTTGTTACTTATAAAAATAATCAGTTACTTTTTTCTAAAAATATATCGATGAATTTGATGATAAAATATTCAAACAATTAGGTTTATATTGTTGTGAGAGTTTTTCAATTTAAACAATAACATTTTTTTTAAAAAAAAAAAGTTACATTAATATCATATGTATATTATTTAACTATATGTGAATTGGTTATGAAATCAATTCTTGAAAATTCATAAGAATTATTTTAAATAATATTGAATTTTATTGCACATAATATTAGATCTTATGATAATTTTAAGTAATCAAGTGGTTGCTTCTTTTCATTTGTTAGGTCACGAAAACCTTAAAAGTAAAAATAAAAATTGGAAATACTTTAAAAAATAAAAAAATAACTGAAAAATAATATACATCTAATATTTACTATAATTTTAACTTTTTACCATTTTTAAAATTTCAAATTTTGTTACTAGTTAACTATTATACCTTTTTTTTAAAAAAAATGTTCCTAAATTATAGGAACACATTTAGAAAATAATTGAATTACCTGATAAAGAAATTAGAGTTTTTTACGATATAATTATTTTATAATTTATTTACACAATAACTAAAAAAACTCAAGTAGTTGTTTGTGGTTTTTTTTTTTTTTTTTTGTGGATTGTCATATGTGTTTGTTACAAAAATTTATTATTGTGTCTATCAATCAAAAATGCATAAATTGTTACAACGTTTTAAAAAAAGTCAAATTAAAAGAAAACAAGACTAATTAAAAAATAAAATAACTAAAGTCAAAATATCAACTAAGATGAAGATGAATACCAGGAAAAAAATATAGAATAATAAAAAGTAAAAAAAATTAATGCCACATGCTCCAAATTGAGGTGCGACATGATTATGATCCAAATTGTAATTAATCCAAAAATTTATGTTTATTTTTTAAAAATTTTTTAAAAGGCTTGAATATTTATTATATTCACAAAAAATTAAACCTAATAATAAAAAGAACTAAATCAATGTTCATATTTTTTTTATGCAATAATTTGGATGGACTTTTTTCTCCTATGATATATAAGATTATTTATATTTAATAAATAATAAAATGATAAAATCATTAATATGACCAATCTAAGCTTATATACATTTGAAGCAAGGGCGGAAACACCCAAAGAAACTAAGTAGTAATGCATATGTCATGTGAAAATTTTAAATAAGAAGTTGCTAAAAATAAATTTATATATATATTAAAAAAAGTACACTAAAAAGAAAATAGAATTAATAAGTTGAAATTAGTAGAGTACTTGATTTTTGTCTAAGGAGAAATAATAAGAAAAATTAAATTTATCTTGATAAAAGTTCAACATAAGGTATTTTTTTAAATGTAGTTTTATTATAGTAATAGAAATAATATTTTAATATTATAAGAAAGAAAGTTATGTATTAATAATATTAATTTTACATTCTCAAATAAATAATTGATATTTTTTAAAGATATTAACAAGTTAATATTAAAATTTAATTAATTTTAATTTAAAACACAGTTATCTTTTATAATATTCGTGCAACGCGCCGCGCGGTAAGTAATAATAACAGATGTTACAAACTTACCTAAAGATATTAATGATTTATTTTATATGTCTAAAGTTTAATAATGTAAAAAGTTATTTCGAGTCGGATAGTATATTACATTCTCGTGTGTATAAGATACTAATATAGTATAACAAATCTAAGACGAAGTATATTATCTAAAAATCTAAAAAAAAAAAAAGAAGGTAAAAACTGTCTAATATTAGTTATTCATGCAAAAAGAAAAAAAAAACATATTGTGAATATTATATAAATTTGATTATCAAAATAGGATACCCCATGAATTTTGTATTTAGCTTGAGACGAAGAACCATAGGGTTCAATCAGTATGTTTAAGCTATACTGATTTGAAAAATTGTACTAGTTCTTTTAGTAGGTATAATTGGGATTATTCGGGAATAGCTAGACAAAGCTATATATACAAGATTTGGGGTAGATTGAAGATTATTTAGATCTGTGTGGAGTTAAAATTTAAAGTTGAAATCGATTTGGAACATATTACCATGTTTATCTATCATACATGATGTATAGAAAATACACAAATAAACATTAAAAAAGATATACTCGATATATATGGAAGTTACTTCAACATGAAAGATATACAAATGACCTAGTGTTTCGAATTTTCAAAATTTTGATAGTATTAGAATTCCATCGTTCTCACCAAGAGAGAAAGAAATCATCGATGGCCAGACGGTGGCGTGGAGGTGGTCGTTTGGAGGAGATACGATGGTTCATTTGGCTATAGTATATATGGCGCCATGTTTGATTATTATCATTAAAATGGACAAATTTGGATAAACTAAGATGAAAGCGGTCTAATTTTGTGCTATTTAGTGAGCCAACCCAACATAAGTTAAATTCATATACTGAGAACAAAAAAATCCATCCTTTGAACATTATCATTCGAGTTCAGGATTCTAATCCACCCATTGAATTATGAGCTTCAAAATGTGCGATTTGTACTTATTTAATAAAAGAATTTCAACATGAGCTAAACTTATCAAGTTGCTATATATAGATTCTTTTTTCTGACTCTTCACATCACGGCTACAATATTCTTTGTCTGTCATTACTTCTTGTCTCTTCACTACCACACTCTTTTGGTGTTTTTCCTATTTTGTTATTTTCTGCAATAGCTGCTCACACGTCTAAGTTGTGCGATGCGTGTGTGTATATGTATCTATCTATATATATGGGACACGCACTATACACACAAGCCCCTGCTTTACTCAAAAACCAGAAATGGGAGTTGACTTATGAACACATGAATCGAATCATCACCCTTATGTTGACCGCTGAATCTATAAATCGAATTATATATTTTGAAATAAATTTTTTCTTTTATGCTTATGGTTTTTTAAGTAATTAAATGAAGACTAATATGAAAAAATCCAAATTATAAAGAAAGATATAGAGACCATAATTACAAACCAATACCATTAAATGATCATGGTTCACAAAGACGTACAAAGTGTGTAGATCGTGTATACTTTATACTAAACACACACATATAGTGTTCATATTGATAAACTGATTAATTGAATGATATATATCAATAACTTTTATGAAGATATATAGCAAATATAAAGAAGTCCAGCAATTTCCGTGTGAACAATGATTACGTAACGTTGATAACTAAATAGAAAGGCAACATCAAATGTAATATTTCAGACTAGATCAAATGTATAGTTACTTGTCCAGATAAATAACTTGTTCTATTGTTAGGTGTTGACAAAAAGATTAATAGCCCGGTGCTATCGCTTTCAGTTTTAATTATTGGTACAGCATAGTCAATAGACAAAAGTTAATAAGTAGCCTATAATTTGAATTTTTTTTCTCTGTGTGTTGATGGCTGATTTAGAGTCAAGTTATTCTAATATAATTTCGAATATAGTTAAACTTTGTTACTGGTAACTTGAATTGTTATTATATAAAAATAAAAAACTTAATTTGTAAACATGAAATGTCATAAGCTCCAGCTTACCTATTAGTTGTTTACTTTCCCTATGTGGATTATCACTGCCTATGTATTAAAATATTCCTAGTTGAGTAGATGGTGATAGTTCAGATAGAGAAAGGGAATAATTAATAGCTGGGATATGAAACTCGTAAAAAAATTATTAGTTGATAATTGCAGTGTGAAACTCACGATAGTCCCATGGTGTTTCTAGAATTATCTCCATATATAATAAGATCAAATTTCCTTACATTTACCAACTTCGAATTATTAACTGTAAATCTTGAATTCGCGGTGTCAAAGCCAGTAGTAGTGTGTTCTTTATATGCTGATGGAGTCTAGGAGGAAGTATGAAAACGAGAATAACTGCGTCCAGCTTTAATAGTTTGGCAATTTGGGCGATTTATAGGTGAAAATCAACAATGAATTTGAGTAAACACGTGCCATCAAATAAGCAAAACCGACCAAAAAAAGGTCCAAGAATTTTGGTCTTTTTTCAACGTTGTAGCTCACCCACCATTGTCCACGTGTTTATATCTCCTAGTACTACTTTTCTTGCAACTCCAAATTTGTAGTACTCTTTGTTATAAGGACCCCAATGATTATTCCAAGTGAAGCTCATTTTCTTGAACCTATAACCAATTACTTTATGTTGAATGGTCCAAATGGCTTCAAATTTACTCTGCTCTGCTTTGGCCTTAGTGCTCTTGTTGTTTCTAGCAGAGCTTTGTTGCTACATTGAGTCAGTTAGTGGGGTTGTTTTGGGTTCAAGATTGGTAGCTAAAGAGAACCAAGCATGGTTTTCTGATAATAAAACATTTGCATTTGGCTTCACCCCAACAACAGAATCACAAGATCAATATCAATTGTCTATTTGGTTTGCACAAATTCCAGGGGATAGAACATTGGTTTGGTCACCTAGCATGTAAGTGCAACAACTTTCTCTATTAAGTATTACTCCCTCACTTGTGTCCCAAAATATATGACACCTTTTGGATTTCGAGATTCAAATAAATCTATCTTTGACTATAAAATTTCCATATATATATTGTTTTAATATTTTGAATTATCAATTATTATGACTTGTAGTACTTTTACGTAGTTAGACATATATAAATTTTATTTTAAAAAATTTGAAGATTCAACGCACAACTTCTCGATCAAACTTAAACTGTTTGACTCTTAAAAAACGAAAAATGTCACATAAATTGGGATAAAGGGGTAATATGTTTTGAAAAGCTTGTAAATTATTACACCCTATGTTTCAATTTATATGTTTTACTTTCCTTTTTAGTATGCTTTAAAAATGCATTTTTTTAATTTGGCAACTCATTAATTTATGACCATAAATTATACATATCTTTACTCGAAGACCATGAGATCCAAAAGTCTTATTTACTTTCTTATATTTATGTCGGTTAAACTAACACAAACAAATTAAAAGGGAATTCAAGTCATGCATAATTAGATTTTTGTAGAGGACCACTAAAGGATATGGTACAGTGGATGACACTGCTCCTTCCTTAACCAGAATTCTCAAGTATGAGTAGCTCTACATAGTGCGAATCCGAATAAGTCGGGCTCAATGCGGGTACCAAAAAGAATTAAGGATTTAACTTATATACATTAATAGTTTAACCTATCGTATTTTATGTGTTACTTTTGTAAAAAAATAAAAATAAAAATAAAATAAAATTGGGAATGGGGGAAGGAGAAATAGGGAGGGGATTACAATGTGGGGAATCAAACTCACATCAACAAGGTAGGAATTCAGGTAGCCAACCAACTACTGATTCGCATTTAAGAAGGTTTACCTGCAGTTATCATTTAGCTGACCTAGTGTATAGAAGCTTACTATGTCTTTCCAATGTGAACCAGTCTGATTTCTTTCTCTTCAAGAGAAGGGGAAGAAGCTATGAATGTTAATGTGAAACTAGATTTTCCTCAAAATGCTTAATATGTAGACATAATCTTGAATGATAGGTACTTTAGAGTAGTTATTATGATATTAGACTTGGAAGAAAACAAGAAGAAAGTTTCCTCCATCTCTAGTTTTACTAAAGCTTTTGCAGGTATATATTTCTTATTGGCCAACCCATTCATTTTGTGTCCATCATCTGAATAGACACTCTCCGGTCACCAAAGACGCCATTTTGGAGTTCGACAACACTGGAAATCTCTTGTTGATGGACAGAGGTAACACTCTATGGGCATCAAACACCTCAGAAGCTGGCGTTGAGACGGCTGTCATGTCTGAAAATGGCAACTTTGTTCTCTACTCCGACAACCTAAGTGTTGTGTGGCAGAGCTTTTCACATCCATCAGATACTCTATTACCTGGCCAACCGTTAACAGCGTCACTAGAATTAATATCATCAAAATCGCCTGCCGTTGGAGGCTATTACACGTTAAAAATGTTGCAGCAGCCTACATCACTTAACCTTGGATTGACTTACAATGTGCCTGAGTCCTTTGATATGTCACCTGAACTTTACAGCAATTATTCTTATTGGTCAGGACCTGATATATCAAATGTGACAGGAGATGTTGTTGCAGTCTTGGATCAAGCTGGAAGCTTTGGTATTGTTTATGGCTCATCTTCGGATGGAGCAGTTTATGTGTACAAAAATGATGGTGATTATGGAGGGCTATTCTCGGCTGTGAATCAATCTAATTGGAATAAACCATCTGTTTTAAGACGGTTAATTCTCGAGGCTAATGGAAATCTACGTTTGTATCGATGGGACAACGATGTGAATGGATCAAGACAATGGGTTGCAGAGTGGGCAGCTGTGTCCAATCCATGTGACATTGCTGGAATTTGTGGCAATGGGATATGTAATTTAGATAGAAGTAAAACGAATGCGTCTTGTACGTGTTTGCCAGGTACTTCTAAGGTGGGAAATGATATTTCCTGTTGGGGAAATTCTTCATTGACAGGAAAATGTGGACCTCATCATGAGAACTTGACTTCCCAGTTCAAGATTTCTACTATTCAACAGACAACTTACTATTTCTCAGGACGATCCGTAATAGCAAATTATAGTGATATAGATTCAGTCTCCAAATGCGGGAATGTTTGCTTATCAAATTGTAATTGTGTTGCTTCTGTTTATGGACTCAATGAAGAAAAGCCTTACTGTTGGGTCCTCAGAAGCTTGGTATTTGGTGGATTTGAGGATCCTGGCTCAACTTTATTCGTCAAGGTTGACGCGAATGGCTCATTTGATGTGGGTGGTGACAAACAAACTGAGGATTCATCAGACGAATCACAGAGTAAACACGACAAGGTATTGATACTTCCTATAGTCTTAAGCATGACTGTTCTGATCGTTCTGCTTGGCTGTCTGTTGTATATCAATATCCATAGGAAAAGATCCTTAAAGAGAGCCCTTGATGGCTCTCTGATCTTATCAGGAGCTCCAATTAGTTTCAGCTATCGTGACTTGCAACACCGGACAAACAATTTTTCTCAGTTAGTTGGAACAGGTAAAGACACGAGTATTATTTCATTTCGTATCCAGTACTACTCAAAAGCCCAGGAATCCAAACTAAGACAATTGAATTTTCTATTATAATAAGATCTGATCACAGTAACAATATTGCGTTAACAGGTGGATTTGGAAGTGTATACAAGGGAAGCCTAGGAGATGGAACACTGGTAGCAGTAAAGAAGCTTGACAAAGTTTTACCACATGGGGAGAGGGAATTCATAACAGAGGTCAATACCATTGGCTCTATGCATCATATGAACTTGGTTCGTCTATGTGGATACTGTTCTGAGGGAACACGAAGGTAAGTTACTGCTTTCAAGGTAATTTGATGGCTGAATTGTGTCAAAGTAGGTAAGAATGTCATATTACACTATTTAATAGCAGAGGTTTTTTCTTCCGCCAGGTTACTAGTGTATGAGTTTATGAAAAATGGCTCACTGGACAAGTGGATATTCCATTCATATAGTAACAGAGATAGACTTCTAAGTTGGCCTACACGTTTTCGTGTAGCCATTGGTACTGCACAAGGGATAGCCTATTTTCATGAGCAATGCAGGAACAGGATCATACACTGTGACATCAAGCCAGAGAACATACTTTTGGATGAGGATTTCTGTCCTAAAGTTTCTGACTTTGGACTAGCTAAATTGATGGGGAGAGAGCACTCCCACGTTGTTACTATGGTCCGAGGAACCAGAGGTTATTTAGCCCCTGAGTGGGTCAGCAACCGACCCATAACTGTTAAAGCTGACGTTTACAGCTATGGAATGCTGCTACTAGAAATCATAGGTGGCCGGAGAAATCTTGATATGACTTGTGATGCTGTGGACTTCTTTTACCCTGGATGGGCTTACAAGGTACTCAATTGATCAACTTTTATAGCTCATTTCCATTTCTCGATCATGAGATCACAGGTTCAATCCGTTTAAATAACCTATAAGGTTGCATACGATAGCAGGAGCTCAGTGCACCAGATGGCTCTTGTTATATTATTCCATTTCTTGAAAACTTTAAAAACCAAGTATTGAAGGGGCAGCATATGATTCTTTTTTGTTTTTGTTTCTTCAGGAAATGACCGAAGGAACGCCAGAAAAAGTAGTAGACAGAAGACTCGAAGGAGCAATCGAAAAAGAAGAGCTAATAAGAGCTTTGATTGTTGCCTTTTGGTGTATCCAGGATGAAGTTGCAACAAGGCCTACCATGGGGGAAGTGGTAAAGATGTTGGAAGGATCAGTTGACATTGATATGCCCCCAATGCCACAAACAGTTTTAGAGCTGATAGAAGAAGGCTTAGATCATGTATACAAGTCTATGAAAAGAGAGCTCAATCAATTCAGTTCCTTCACTATAACTACTCAGCCATCATCTAATGCTACATGCAGTTACTCCACTATGTCACCTAGATAATTAAAAGGTTGAATGGATCAATAGGAAGTTTTGGTAGGATTATGCAGCTGTAAACCCATTGATACTTCAAATAACATTAAATTGGATTAGCATAGTGTATTTTCATCCTTTTTATCTCAACCAAAATTGTGCACTTAAAATAAACATGCATATGTAGAAAATTTCCCAAAGAGGTTTGCATGAGCAGTTTACTATAACATGGACTAAATTTTTACAGAATGCACTGAAAAATTGGTTGATAGTTGTAAAGGTTTTATTATTTGACATCAAACCAATTACTTTACTATGATTTAGTGATGATAGTATATGTAAAAGCACATTATATATCCATTTGGTTGCTCTAAATGTAGATAACTTTTAGCCCAGCAGCAATTATCAAGTCTATCCTGGATTTTTTGATGGGATACTTCAGACATTAACAAGGAGAGACAACATAAAGTTGCGTTAAGATAATCAAATATGATGACTGAACTATAAATCGTTAATATATATGCTTGATTAAATAGGAGTCCGAGTTTCCAAATTTTGTAATTGGCAGAGGTTTCATTGTTTTATTTTTTCGTATTTGAATGCCATGATAAGGTTAAATAGCTGGCTGTAATTATTGCCACAAACCAATATCCCATGTGATATCTGTATCTATATTGAAGAGCCAGGTTGGTGTTTTGAAACATATTTTCAGGACATTAACACATTGTTTTATGTAAAGATGTTATGTAATCTTGTCATAACAGTTGAATTAACATGAAAATAGATTGATATTTACCCAGTTAGAAGTGGTATGTAGAGATATAATGAGTTAATTTAGCAACCAAAAGAGAATAAGCTTCGACTCTGCTATTATATTTCTGCAGGTTGATCCATCACTTGCTAAGAAATTGGTGATGTTAATCCAGCTTAAGAACACATGAACAGTGACGACGCTTTACATTCATCTACACAATTTAATCATTAGATACTCTAATCACAAATTTACATTTCAGTCTATCACAATCTCTTGAGATGGGCCGACCCTTGATTTAGTCGTCTTCCTCTGCGTCAATGATCATTCTCAGCCGCCTTCTCGATACAGTAGTAATAGAGGCTTCAAGTGAAGCATCATCATCCTCAAAGTCAGACAATTCAGAATGGAATTTGTCCTGTAATTGCTGATCCCCATGATTGCTAGGAGAAACATCTTGCTCACTGCTAAGGTCAGTTGCTAGGTTACCAGCATCAACAACATCGTCATCATCTGAGGCACTATTATTAAATGCTGTAAACTTCATTGCAGTAGCTAGATCGAGCTCTCCCCTTGAAAACGGAAGAGGTTAAGAGCATGTCAGATAAGTAGGTCAATGGATCCAAAATCATGACAAGCTTTTTTGAGGTAAATAAGTCCTAATATGTAAAGCACAGGAAAACTATTTAGAGGGAATAAACATCATTTGTAAACGGTGATGCTGCATTCCATCTGACTAGCCTACGGCAAAAATATTAAGTCACTACCAGACACTAATTGTTCCTAAATTGCACTATATATGCCTGTTACTGTGTCTGCAATAAATTCAAGCAGAAACAGCCTACTTATGCTTTGATGTTAACATAAATAGATAGCAAAAATTGGTTTGACAAAAATAAAGCAAGGGAATTGAATTTAGGAAAGCAGAAGAGTATGGCCAAAAGAGCTCCGAAGCCCAAGCAAGCTAGCATAGTTTGATGTCAAAAATAGAGGGAAAAAAAAGGGCAAGGCCGGTGTACTAAAGCTCCTGCTATGCCAAAGGTCAAAACTGGCTTAGTAGTTTTGTCAAGTTACTAAGCAAATAGAGGAAGATCCCAAAGAGCAAATAAGATAAAGTGAGCAATTATATGATAGGCTCGTAAAAAGGGAGGATAACTGCAGTATCCACCGTGGTTCCAGAAAAGGTAACATCAATAAAACAACAGCTGTAGTGTACCTCTCTGGGTCAGAAACATCTTTGTCTTCAATGTCACTTTCCCCGTTGATCCTCATTGAGTTGATATTTTGCTTCCCATCCTCACTCTGTGGAACAGCTTTGTTATTTTTTCTGCATCAAATAAGATTAGAATCCATTAGAATAATTATAAGGTGTCTTGCAGAATGTAGTAATTTTACCGACTGAAAGCAACACCACAATATATTTTATGATCCCTCCTAAGCCAATACAGCAAAAATCTATGGTCTAGACAAAATTGTAATTCAATGACAAAGTCAGTTCCCATTAAGAACCCCAAAGTTACCAAATGAAAGTACCACCTTTCTGTCCTAAAAAACTGGAAACTTCTTTTAATCAAGTAAAAGATTTCGTTGATACAAGGCCAACTTGGCAGTATACAAGAGATATACCAAAAAAGGAGAAGCCTACGAAATATGATTCCAAAAGACATTCATCTTCTATACAAACAGGAACTACATGGGTACACAGAAGAAAGTAAGCATCGGAGACTATTCCTCAATTGAGCAAAGCTCAACTCTACCCCAAAAGCTCCTATATCTCTCCTTTCAAACACCCCACGTTAGAGCAAGAGGAGTAACATTCCAATCATTGTGCTCTCTTATTTTATTCCAGCTAAACATCAACTCCTTCACTTATCTTGGCATTGTCCATGAAACGCCAAACCATCTTAGATATCCCACCATAACCTTGTGCTATTTTGCAATTATGATCCACTTCATCACCTGCCTCTTTATATAGGAAACAACCTTTGTTTCCTAAGATTCTCCTTCATCAAAATCACCCCTCTTGTAGCTAACCACAAGAAAAAGTACAGTTTCCTCAGCTCTGTAGGTAACCAGACCAAATCATAAGGAAAATTATCCTCTGTCCGAGCCATTGTTTTTTGCTGAATTCAAAGCATTGTGTCTTATCAAATGGTTTGTGTGAAGTAAAGAGAAATCTCTGAAGCTCAATCACCTCCCAATCTTGAAAATTCCTCCTGAACCTCAAATCCCAACAGGTCACACCCCCTAGTATCCCCTCTAACTTGCTGAACAGATGATTCCCTTGGCCTTAAACAAAACTGAGAAATCATCCTTTAGCACCAAACCTCCACATCACTTATAACTCCAAAAAAACTAACTCTACTCCCATCCCCAACCTTAAAAGCAATGTTGTCATTAAAGGCTCCCCCCCACCCCCACCCCACCCCCATTATGTTCCTCCACACACCACAGCTGAAAGGCATAGTAATCACATTTGTTCTTAATCCTCTTTCCATGATTCTATATTTATCTGCAACCAACTCTCCCCAAATTTTCACAACCATTTACGCAGAAGAGTTTGTTCAAAACACTCACGACTTTAACCCCAAGTCCTCCCCACCATTTAGGAGATCTCATGGTCTCCCACCAAATTAAGTGAAACTTCTTTGCATGATCCGCCGCATCCCAAAGAAAGTTTCTTTGCAACCTCTCCGACTTTCCTTCGGAAAAGTATCTTTTAAGCCAACCTGCTAACCTCTTCTCTACGTCTAAATGACCAGATTCCAAACGTTGAGATACTTGTTCAACACACCTAAAGGTACTCCAAGGTAGGTAGTAGATAGAGCCCCTACACTGCAATGCAAAACTTGAGCAAGCATGTCAATGTTATCTACTGCACTGACGAATAAGATCTCACATTTTCTGAGATTGATTTAAAGCCCTGAAACCAAGTTAACACTTATTCAAGGTAGTCCAGCTGCATTCAATCTGCATCTCACAACACTAGAGTTTCATCTGCAAATAAAGATGAACGCCACCAACAGCAACTTTGAACCCCTTGATATGTCCGCCTAACTCTGTTGCTCGCGGCCACATGTTCTCAAATCTGAAAGATGGTCTCATCCTTCTACAGATACCACCATCGGAAAGAACTAGAAACTTGTTGGACCACGACCAAAAGAACCCAAATTTGATCAACAAAAATAGCTCATTGCTGCCCTGGAACTAGAAGGATGTGGAGGCCATGTCCAAACTTTAGAAGTCAATCAACAGGACAACTCAAATAAGTAATTTGATGCATTGACAAAATAAAAAGACTTGGTGATTGGCGAAGATCTGATGGAAGAAACTATGAACTTGAACACAGCCACAGAGAAACTGTTGACGGGACTCTTGACTATTAATTACACAGTAAACACTTCCCTTGTATATTAACCTGGCATTTGAGGAAACGACGGTCCAACAACCAATGCAATGCATCTCCCTACTTGACTTTTTCATCTTTACAGATCGTAAATGAACTGACCAGCCAATCAGCATATATTTGTGCAACTTTGGTTGTACCAAGCAAATTGGGATATCTCTATCAAGCAAGGGTGAGGTTTGACCCAATCCTATCTTCACTTAATAACTAAGGAATTTGTCAACTTTTCTAAGCTACATACACATAAACATAAATCAGAATGTATCCACCATAGGCAGGAAGAAAGACAGATGCCCAGGACGACTTTTCATCGACTCTCAGAAAACAAATAACATGTTCAAAGTCGTGTAAAGATTATGTAAAAGAGAGGAAAAATAGACAAAAGAAAGCATACACCAACAGTGAACTCAGCAATTCATCATCAGATGCATCTTTTGATGATTTCTTCCATGTTTTCTGGTTCTCTCTTCCTTGAGAAGTGCTTCCTTTCCCCTGATGTTTTCTCCTGAAACTCCATAAAATAATAAAAGCCCTTATCACATATTTGGTCGGAGCATGGTAATAATGTGTTCACCATTCATCCAAAACATTTCTCCTAGCAAAAAGGATGATAATGTCACTGGTTGCTATGATTATAATGCCTTTAAACTTCTACCTTGCATGCCATTCAGTAACATCTCAAGCCAACTCAGAATGAGAAGGAAGCATGAGATCAGTATCACTAAAATATCTTCTTCCACAATTTTCTTAAACTTTTTCTGGATCAAGAACAATAGATTATACAGGCAATATCACCTGCAACGTGAATTGTATGTATCTACATAGCATATTCAGGATATACTAATAGATTAAATCGACATCAAATAGAGGATATCGATTTCCACCAAAACTTTAGTGGGAAGTTGGATGCAAATCCGAAAGTTTTTGGGCCAATCTCTTTATTGTGCCGACGCTGACTACAAAGGAATTACCATGACTGATGTTTCTCAATACAGTTTTTGGAGTCAATATGCAGACAAAGACAAACAGCAGAAACTAGTTTCTGAACATGTAATAAAAGCTTAAAGCTAGAATACATGCTGAAAAAAGTGAAAAAGGAGAGGGAGAGAGGGTTTATAAGAACAGCAACTCTTAGCTGCCGGTAGCAGATTTCAGATTTCCTACTGTGCTACTGAAGACTACTAGTGGAGAAAATCATAGGTGGAAACTCAAGGGCAAAGGATCACCCATCAGTTAGTGCACTTGAGTAAATTACTCTGGAAGTAAGGAAGAGCCATCCACTTCTCAAGATAATCCAATAAGGTTTGTGTGCATCAAAGAACTTACTTGTACCTTCTCATTGATAACAAAGTTTCATCATCAGAGTTGTCAGAACCTTCGATAGAAGCATCACTTGCTTCCTCCACTAATTGCAGGTTGGTTTCTGAGCTTCTCTTTTTGGGGACATACAGGCCAAGTTGCTTAAGTTTTCGTGAAATCTTAGCCGCAGATAAAGTGCTCTCAGGATCAAGTGCATTTGCAATCATGTGGCTGCACTTCTTGTGGTCTTTAAATCTTTCATAGTAAAACCATATCATATTATTAGTCCAGATATAAGAAATGGATTTATGAAAGCCAATGCCTTGCAAAAGAAATCACTTTCTTATTTATGTATGTTTAGAAGAAATAAAAGTGGAAATCTCGAGCAAAATAATGGGCAACAGAACTCACTGCTTGAACAAATCTTTGATCTTCTCTTCCTGCTCCCGACTAAATGCCTGCACTCTCTTTCTAGTATGCCTGAAAATGACCAGCAAGAATATTTAAAATCAAGTCCATGAAACATTTAAGTAAGCTGCTTAAAACACACTTACAGATGCTTTTTCTGTGAAGTAGCCTCTTCTAGTATATCTGAATTTTGAAGTCTGATCTCACTTTCTAGAACCTTTTCTTCATTCCTAGGCTTGTTGGGAGCACTAGCATTTAATGTCTTTTTCTTCCGTGGGATTTTGTATCCCAACTGTTTAAGTGCCCTGATAACTTGGAGAGGTGAAATCTTTCCATCTGGATCAAGGGCTTCCGCGATGAGATCACAACAATTTTGACTGTCTTTATACCTGGAAATCATACAAGAATAATTTCATATGCTGCAGAACAAAGACTGGAAGCAACACAGAAAATTCATCTAAAGAAATCTGGAAATAGCAGTTCCCAATTTTCATTGTCTGAGTTAAACATTTTGGTTGCTGTTGGATCCATTATCAGGAAACATCCAGTCAATGTTAATGTAGAAGTGTGCTTGCACTAGTTATGCTGACACCTGGGTTGCAGAAGTTCTACGCACACAACAAAAGATCCAGGTCCTTTACAGAAGACTGCTGACCGGAGGTTGTAAAGCTGATTCCAAGTGTAGGAAGGATTCCTTGAGGAATTGAATTTATGGCTTTCTTTTTTTGAGGAATTGCATTTATGGGTTAAACACGAGGATTAAGGGATATGAGTTCAACATGGAAATATTGTTCCACTCGCATAAAAAGGAAAGAGCTTTAAAACTAGGAGGAATCATGTGGAGGTCTAAACAAATAAGCATGCCCAAGTAGGATTGGATTCCTCAACCAAACTTCATTGAAATTAGGAACAACAAAGTCAAGGGAAATTCAGTCATCACTACTCCTATATAAAAAACTAAATTGACGTTATTCTCTATTACGCTATTCACATATATGCACAGACTATTCTTGGAAATGGAATCGTAGCAAGAAGGCGTTTTGAGTTATTCAACTGATCAATGAAAAAAACTGTTCCAGAGAAAGTTGCTCCTCTAGTTCTTGAGTTGGTTAGGTTTGAGTCTGGTGATCTTTATATTGTAACCTATTTGCTTATGTAGAAATTTTATAACAAGTGATCAAAGTATGAAGTTTGAGTTTACTTTCTAGACTACGTAAAGTGGAGTCCATAAAGTGGTTCCTACAATCGGTTTGATTGTAAAGGCGAAAGGTACTAGAGTTTAATGTCTTTGGTTATAGAGTTGCAACCTAAAAATTGCTAGAGCTTGGTGAAGTTTTTTGGAGATAAATCCACTAAAATAGGTTGTGCTTTTTTCCTCCCTGGAACAAGGAGTTTTTCAAGACAAAATATCTCGTGTTCTTATATTTTGCAATTTACTTGTTGTTTAGTGTCTAAAGATCATCACAGTAGGTGGTAGCTAAAATAACACCAAGGATAAGCTGGAGATAGCAATGTCGATTCTAAAAGATCATTTTCTTGCAACATTTTAGGTATATTGAGAGCACAAGAGAATATCACTAACAGAAGATATTAACAGAATAGTCGAGAAGAAAATAAGAAAAAGATCATCATTTGTAAAACAATATTAGTGGATAGTACAATGAAACAATTTACAAATTGAGATCTTTTCTTGAACTTACTTTCACAACTAACATGTGTGCACCCTTCAAACATGAATTATTACCCCCTAGTTCCCAACTCTATGGCCTAATTTAACATATAACAAACACTTTGGAGCTAATCAGGTAACTCAAGGTATGTGCACACTTCTACTTTATCACTGGTAGGATTAAGAGGAGGGCTTCAAGCATATAAGGAAACCATATATATGTACCTCTCAAATAGTTGCTCGGCTTTTTGTCGTGACTCATCATTAAGAGCTTGTAATTTTCGTCTTTTAGGTTTCCTCTGAGACTCTTGTTCGACTGACTGATGTCTGCAGTAAAAAAAAGAAACACAATAAAGAAGATTACTAAACTGAGAAATCAAGAAGGGCAAAAAAGCATGAATGAGGACCATACTTTTCCGAAGGTTGTTTCTCATTTATTGCATAATTTTCATCATTTGAAATTGATGCCGGGCTTTCCAATCCCTCTTCCAAACTTCGCTTATTACTATTTGTGACCTCTGCCTCGTTTCTGTAAAAAGCATGGCATTAAAAGATTTTACCGGAGATAAAAAGTTGACTTGGCTGTTTATCTTATAAATGAAAGACCTACAACTTTGTCAAATGCTATTTTATCTTTTTTATTAAAAGGGAATTATCAAAATTTATAAAAAGAGACCATCTCCAAAACTAAAGATAATCTTTTTTCAAGTTTATGAAGTCTCACAAAAATAAATTCACAGTCGAAGTAATACATAATTCAACATATGACATTCTTGTTTTCTTTGATTCAAGCACAATGGAATTTACAAAACAACAATAGCACCCTTGGAGTATTAGTGCAAACATCTTACCTGACAGCATCAGAAAAATGTAATGGGAAATCAGCTTCATCATCACCAAGGGCATCAGCAAGACTTCGGCGGCTCCATCCATTTGCTTCAGATGAGCCAATTTCACCAGTCATTTTAACACCGGAACTATTTTTACCATCTTTCTTAAATTGAGATAGCTCCTTTAGCATGGAATTGCAAGTGAGATAATGACACTCTCGACGTGACTTCCAAAAGAGAACCTCTATGAAAAGTAGGGGATTACTCTTCATTTTGCGCAGCATTCTTCTAACTAAGTTTGTCAAAAAGAAGACTATATTCTCGTATTCTCTGCAAGGCCTTGACTTCTGCTCCTCCAGAATTTCATAGAATGTGGTGAGGAGAGATAGCTGTATACCAAGCAGAAAAGTTAAAATGAGATCTGCTGAATCTTCACATTAATCATAGCTCAAACAGAAGGTTTGATTGCTTTTCAACAATCAAAAGCATACAAATTTTCAATAAATTACCTGGTATAGCATAGGAGAAAGTTCAAGATCATCGCATATTTTCTGCAATATGTGTATCACAGAATTATTTGAAATAATAGAGTTGCTTTTGTAGTACTTTAGCAACCAACAAAGATTGTGAATGGTGGAGTTGTTTGCAAGAGTAGAGACTAGGGCAGATATTTTGAGATCATCTTCTCTAGTTAACACATTTTCATCACCAGAAGAATATTCCCCTCCATGATCATACTCGTCATTAACATCATCAGAAGGTTTTTGTTGCGTCTCTGGCAGAGTGTTCTGGTGTTCATCTGACTTAGCTTCTACAGAAAGAGGTTGATTAACCTGATCTAGGATTGTTATATCTCCTTCTCCCTTTCCAACTACATGAAGATTATTTGACTTCTCACTTCCAGAGCCAGCAGCATTATTGTGAGTTGTATCAGTACTCTCAAACACCATTTGATCTTTGCTCACCGTGGTACATCCTGTGTGTTCATCAACCTTACTGGAGTCTATGGCATCTTCTCCATTGTGAGCTAATCCAGTGTCTCTAGATTCATGATTAGAGCCACCAACAGGTAGCCCAAAGGAGGCTGAATCTCTAATCATTTCATCATCATTTTCCTTCTTGTCATCTGTAACTACAGTCTTTGGTCGTTTCTTCCTCAACTTTTTTGAAATCTACACAAAAATAAATCCTTTTTGGTCAATACATACCAGATGCTGAAGCAAAAAAAGAGATCCATGAAATAAACTACATTTAGCATCTATGCAACTTAGTGCAGCAACAAGATACAGACCCTGCTTTTGCATACTGAGCCAAACATATGCACTTTCCCTGAGATAGCAAGAAACCAAACAAGCCTCTTCATATGTAACTTTCTGTATTGTTTTGGTTGGATGGTGAGGGAATGAGTTGGGAAAAAATATTTCCTAACATGCAAGAATTCAAAATAGGAACACATGCTGTAAAAGTTCTCCTGGAAACAGCCTCTCTACTTTTGTGGTAGTGGTAAGGTCTGCGTACATTTTACCCTCCCCAGACCCCACTTGTG
>JAPFFP010000070.1:2595337-2608067 GCA_026153255.1 Solanum medicagineum
TTAACAAGAATGAACATCTTTATATTTGTAATTGCTCACAAACTTATTCTTATGCAGTAAGTCAGGAAAAAGTCTCATGGTTCAAGGCCTAGATACTTAATGTTCTACTGTTTGGAGGAAAAAATTCTAGCCCAAAGAATTTCAACATGAGTAGCCTAGAAAAATATGATGACCTAAAACGATAAAAAATTCTACATCAGTAGCTTAGAAAAATAAGTTTTTCTTTATTTCCCTTGAGAACCATATCATATGGGAACAACAATATGAGCACTGGTACTCTAGCATGGATCTTTACAAATGAACTCCAAACTTGAAAAGGGTTGTACTTATCATACTGGATAATTGTCAGTATCTGATACCCTAGTTGAGTCTGCATCCATGTAAAGTTGTGCTTATTTATTAAGGAGAGTGGATAATGACATAAAGTCATCACAACTTCAAAATGATCCATCTAAAAACAGGAATGGGTTACAAGATTGGATTAGCTTGTTGCATGTGTCATTTTTACTGTAGGATAACTATTCAAAACAATAACCTCTAATCTTCTGTGCCAAATGCACTTACAAATTTGACCCTTATGTCACTTGCCTTCGCAATAATAAATCCATAGGTTTTAGAAAAATTAATCCTGATAAGCATATAAGGGTGGAATTTTCTACAGGCATATGCCTTAATTTCCATATCCAGAAACCATTTCTCAAAGCTATTAAAACATAATGGGTCAGACCAACTTTTTACATCACTCGAAGGAACACAATCCCAGTTACCAATTTGACATGTGTATGTACAACATAATATCCAATGCATCCAACAAGTGGGGGCCCGGGGAAAGTGGGATGCGCAAACAAAAATATGAAGCCATAAGGTGATTGCAGTTACCAAGCCAAATTTTCCAATGGGCTTTCCAAGAGAGACATTATCACTGGCACAGCTTCACTAAAAGTAATTGATGATTTTATTCCCCAGAGAAGCTCTATCTGTTCCGGTATGTCATGTGATGTAGGCTCAATAGGCATCGTTAGAAACACCATCACTTTTACTGTACAAAAAGATGGAGAGCAAAGACACAAAATTAATAGAAGCAACAACTTTCATGTTTAGTGATATAAAATCAATGGACAAAACAACACAGATACCTGCATTTAACAGCAGATTTCGATCATCTTGACAATATTCAATAATGGGAATCAAATCTTTGCCCACTATATTCCATTTACATACTTGCTTAAAAACTTCTCTTGTTTGAGGGTCATCTCGCCTTAGAAACCTCAACAAATCCTTCAGATTATCTGCCAAGGAACCAGGAGAACAAATAACCAAATTAAACAAAATCATGGAGACAGCTCAAATTTGACATCCATTTACAAACTTGACACCCCCATTCTAACAGAAATTAATATAAAGCTAGAAACAGAAATTAGCTTAAAGATGAAAACTTTTCATCAATTAATCAAGTACATGGATCACCCTATGCGGGCCCACATCATTCTAACATTTAAAAACAAAATTAAATTAAATAAATTGAACGAGCAAACAAACGTTTTGGCTTGAACTAAAGGTAGTTTCTAACTGTTTTAGCAACGACATACCTAGGCAATAATTTCCTTTGGTATAGCCGATTCGATTTCCATCATCGTCCTCCTCAATGATCCCAAGGCCAGCGCATATTATTGATAATCCTTCCATTGATTATGACTTGTTTGAAGTAATTTTTCCTCTTGATTAAGGTATAATTCGTATAATAAACGATCTGGCTTGAAGGTTGTGCGGTAATTCTGGAAGAAATTTTGGATCTTCTTACAAACTGATGAGTAAGTGTTAGGGTTTTGATGGCGCCAAACGGGATCTGAAAATATTTCCCGCGCTTTGGAAATGATATGGTGTTACCAGGACCACCGAAGAAGTCGAGTACCACCTCATGATGTGGTAGACTGTCATTTGCTCTTCTGATGGAGAAAAAAGAATTCCTCTTTCTTTTTTTTTGTTTCTGATATGGCAAAATGAGAAATGCTCGAAATTTAATAAATCCTTGTTTTAGGAAATAAACCAAACACAATTTTGCTTCTCTTTCGTATACTCATAGATTAAAGAATATTTTTACACATTTGATATAATTTTAATATAACCAAAATTAAAAAAAATATATTTTTTTAAAGTTTTTATCAAATCAAACGATGTTATTCTTTTTTAAGTGAAAGTAACAAAAAGTTGTTTTTGTACCTAAGAATTGTGAAATATAAAACAAAGTAAATTAAAGATCCATCAAAAACTCTCTCATTATATTCTAAGATAATGGTAAAATTTGTATACACACTATCTTTACAACTCGTTTGTGAAAATATTGGACATGTTATTGTTTGTTTTCAAGTTGAAAATGATATTCATAAAGTGGAATTGCAATACACGTTGAAGTTTTCGGAACTTTGTGATTGATTTGAGTGAAAATTCTGAAAAAAAATTAATTTATGTATTTAAATAATTTGTAAATGTTATTTATTTAATTTCTTTTTGTCATCACGATGTTGGGAGTTAACAGAAGATGATACTTTGAGTAGGATTAAATTAATTTTTAAAAGTTGATGATTTACTAATGAAATATGAAACTGGTAGAACCATGAAAGTAAAATATTAAATATACAACTCAAGTCGATAAAAGATTATAGAAGGTGGCTGGTGCTAAAGTTTTTAAGAGAAAAAAAAAAACTTGCGCATAAATATGATTGTGGGGTAGATTGGTGGAGGAGGAAATTCGTAGATTTCCAATTTATAGGACATACTTCCTTTCTACTTGTACGTCGTTGTTTGATCTGGACATAAATTTTAAAGAACTTATAATCATCTTTTTTCTTTTATGCATGAACCTTACTGAATATAGTAATAAACTTACATTCTTCTTCACTACATCAGTTCCGGAAGTAGACAACTCAATCCAAGAATTTTCTCATACAACCAACACATTCAAGCGCCGGTTTCATTGGTGTCTAAAAGAAAAACATAACATGGTATCCTAGGTCAAAACATACAGAAGCACGAGGTAGATGCAATAAATATAACACCCTAGCAATCTTGCAAGAACACTCTTGGTGATACTGCTAACTGAGATCTATTCCTAATTGATGGCTGAAGCATCAAGTGCCCAACAATAATAATAACCTCCCAACTAAAATGCAGTTGAGCTGGTTCCAGGTTTTTCATCTGTCTAAACTTTCCTGACCTGGATATTGTGAGTGGATTGAAGCCGCCAGATTGGCTGCCTGCCACTCTGAACAAGAGCTACCTGCTCCCCTTCCTTTACCATCCCTTGCTTCTGTAGATTGACAACGAGTAAAGATTATAATGGATACATAAGTGTCAGGCAAAAATATAGTCGTAACATACTGGCAACTTTAGGAGAATATCATGGATGAACAGAGTATAACTAGTTAATGGAATTGTTTGTATCAAGATTTCACTTTTACTTATCAAGCGCAGGTAATAGGTACGATATATGTTTATATGACAAATCATCCATTCATCCATGACCATGATATGAGCAATTTCAAGCATTCGTTATTAAAATTCCTCAATGCATATACTGTGTATTAAGCAATAACTATAAATGAGCATTGTAACTATAAATGACCATATGCTGAAGGTAAATCTCACCTGCAACAAGGACAATGCACTAGTGAAAGTTTCCTCCGCACAATCTAAGAACTCCATATATATTGGACATACGCCTTGGTACGAAGCCAGTCTCTGTTGAATTTTCTTACTGCAGCCCAATCATGAAAGAAATGAGTAAAATTCATCAACTCGATAGAAATCATTCAGAAGGTTCTTCTCAGATTTCCCTGGAAACATTAACATACGCAAAGGCGGCAACCAAGTTGCTTATGTACTTAAAACAGGAACTTTATTATCATCAAGAGAAAACTATCGCTGTTTCTCTAGGTCTCTTAAACGCATTTACCACACTGAACAAGGGCTACATGCTCAGTCATTATTCAACTGTAAGCAATCAGTGCCAGAGGGAAAATAAATGGTTCATTATTGGAAATGAAACCAGTTCAGCTGAAGGATTTTTCTTTCAAACATTAACATCAAAGTTAGACCAATAGGGTAAATACTCACTTATTTGTAAAAGCAAATATAGTGCCAGAAGGACGATAATGGCTCAGTAAGATGGCCATGAAACCAGTTCTAGTGAAGACAACAATTGAGGTTCCAAGAGTGTTGGACATCATGGTTGCATGGAAAGCAAACATCTCGCTCATATGGTTCTGCAAAACAGAAAGTTTTGGTAGGTATTAACTCCTTCAGACATTATATTTTAAGAAAAAGATGGAGGAAGATGAGTAATCTACAGATGAAACTAAAGTGGCGCAGTACAAAAAGACTCAAAACCTTGAAGGCTTGGCCTAGATTTGCAGGGGTTTCACCACCAACAATAGTAGCTTCAGTCCGTAGTGACACGGTGTGCATAACTTTGACAGCTTTCAAAGGAAACCTGTAACCAAATGAATCTAACTTGTGAGAGATGCGGATACGTTATAAAATGATTTATTGTAAGAAAATCTCAACTTCTGGACTTTGGTACCCCAAAGCTTTTAGATTCAAAAAATAGGATCCCAGCAGAAACACTTATTACTCATGAAAGAACCTTGACACAGATTCCAAAACCAAGCTCTTAAAAGGTAACCCTAAGCTATGTTACATGGATCTCCCATTCGCATGAATTACTCGTGTCTAACAGGTGTGACATGGGTGTGGGCAAACTGCATGAAAACTTACTGCACACTTCAACACAAACCCAAATTCTATGTAATAAGCCCCAAGTTTAAAGAGATAACAACTTACTTTCCATGAGCTGTTTCTCCAGAAAGCATAACAGCATCAGCACCCTCTCTAACAGCAATCGCAATATCTGATACCTCTGCTCGAGTTGGGGTGGGATGGACAATCATGCTTTCCAGCATGTTGGTGGCAACAATGACAGCTTTTCCCATACTTCGGCAAATATTGATGATTTCTTCCTGCATAGCAAGATATTACCATCAAAGGATAAATAGAGAATACATGGTCAAGACCTCTTTAAAAAGGTTAAAAAAAACATCCAGTTCTGCATCCTTGCAGTAGAATCTATAACTAGGGTGTTGTTGACCTTTACCTGCAACAAGGGAACCTCCTCGATAGGTAGCTCTGCCCCAAGATCTCCTCTTGCAACCATCGCCTGAGTAAAACAGTTAAAAACCATTAGTTTGGATTATTATATTTCTATCAAGGAAAAGGATAGAAGATGCAAGCTACGATCCCCTACAAACGTGCAAGTAGTAAGTCCACACAAAATGGTTAAAAGGTTGCCATAGGATTAGGGACTGCACTGAATTCAAGGAAATGGTAAAACAGATTTGGATAGTCTCTTGTGGCTGTGTGCTAAACATAGGGGGGTGAGTGTTGCTATGGATAAACATCCAGCATATTGGAAGTATGACACTGAAGTATCCTTGGCATAGAGCCTGAATAGAGAGGAATCGATATAGAAGATATAGCCGACCCCAACTGATTTGGAATTAAGGGTAGTTGATTGATTGATCTTGTGGGCTTAAAACACTTGAAATCCTCTAATCTTTAAAGGAGAGGAAAAGGAAGAAGAAACTCTTAACTATTCAAGTACAATCTGTGATTTCCAAATGTTGCAAACAATTTCAGTGTATGCCAATCAGCAACAAAGAAGAAAGAAAATACTACCAGCAATATATTTGATCAGCAAGCCACAGAATATTTTCTAAAAAATACAACAAGAACAACATACATAGCAAAGTCCCACAAGAGGGGTATGGGAAAGGTAGAGTGTATGCAAACCTTAACCCTACCTCGTAGAGATAGCAAGGCTTAACCAGTAAAATAAAGTAATAGAGAATTACCCCATCTGATGCAGCAATTATTGAATGCAAATTTGGTATGGAGTCTGCACTCTCAATTTTCACAATAACATGAATATCCGCACCACAACCTGTCATATCAAAAAAAAAAAGGGCTAGTCAAAAAGAGTTGAAACAAAAATGGATAACCACTCATTGGCACTTTCAGTGCTCATTAAAAGGAAGGTGGAACTACTCTTCAAATAATTCTTCAGTTCGTGGACCACTGCTGCATCTTTGACGAAGGAAACAGCATAAAAGTCGATGTCATTGTCCACTCCAAACTTAATATCATCCCAGTCCTTTTCTGTTGCACAATGTGGATTACTGTATCAGCAAGGCAAGCATAACTGTCTGATTCTTTCAAATGGAGACAAGACCTGAATTTATAGGAAAAAAGGAAGTAGTCTGACCAGTAATACTGGGAAGTGTGGCACTTTTGCCTCGAACATTTAGATGTCTCCTCGACTTAAGCTCCCCTCCATCAATAACTTCACACTTGACAGATTCTTCTGTCTTGGATTTCACCTGTAAAGACATCATGCCACCTATAGTAGAAAAAAGAAATAACAATTAGATAAACTCTGCAAAAGCTTCAGGTATATACCAAGAATGTGGAAAAAAGAAATTACAATTAGCTTTACTCTGCAAAAGTTACAGGTATATACCAAGAATGTAGAAAAAAGAAATTACAATTAGCTAAACTCTGCAAAAGTTTCAGGTATACACCAAGAATAATAGACACAAGCAGAACAACAAAGTACTACTTTAGTCATGACTGTTATATGGTAGCTTACCATCCCCTCAAAGTACTATCACCCACCAATTCACCACAATAAAGCTCAAAACGTGGTGTCTAACTTTTAGTAATTAGGTCTCTCAATGGTTTAATAATTTTGAGCATGTTAGTACAGTCACTTGTACAAGATGTCTATTGCATGTGCAAGAGGGAGATGGGTCATGACACTAGCAGGAGGATATTAAATATCAGCAAAGACAGGCCATCCAGAGATCCAGAATGATAAATGTCAAATAGTTCCAAATCAATTAGAAAACGTCTCATGAGCACAAGATCCAAGAAAAGGCACTCTCCTATATTGGACAACACAAGGAATCAGTTAAAAGTGTGCAAATCTTTTTAGAAGCAACAGCCAAAAAAAATAGAAAAATCTGGACTACAACTAGGCGAGAAGGATGCCTATTTTTTTCTGCTTTTGTGAAAATGAGATGGCTGTCCCTTGATGAGATAAAGTTCACTGCTTCACATAATGCAACGTCACAGCAAAGACTTCTCCCGAGGGCAATTAGCGGCTAGGCCTCATATAGGCCACACTGACTCAACGTCTAGACCTTTAAGGCAATATTTGATTGTAGAAAGGCTTTGATTTTACTATTTAGTTCACGTTTGTAGTCTTATGAAACACAATTTGTGTCACTCAAGCCCTGCAACCCTCTGATTTATGGAGATGTAAAATTATAAGAATCCTAATGAAATTGCAACAAGATAACCTGCAGGGAACTTTTACCCTACTGAAATGTGTACAATTTCCATGAGTCAATAAGAGGAAGTTGAAGCAGTCAATTTCAATGCCTTCCAATGACAAATCAATATAAGGTGTTATCAGACAAAACTAGTTTTAAAAAAAAAACACAATTAACATACCATCAACGAGAAGCATGTCTCCTACTTCAACATCATTAACAAAGTCATCATAATTGACACTGACACAGTCAGTTGTCCCAACCCCTCTCTGAATTGTGAAAGTGAATTCCTGTCCAGGTTTCAATGTGATTGGCTGGGGCAAGTCACCACTTCTAACCTCAGGACCCTGTTAGCACCAAAACAACAAAGAAATAAGCGGCTAAAAATTCAAAACTTGCCAGAAAGAAAGATCACATCCAGCTAAATAATTATCAGGTGCTAATGAGAAGTGAAAGTTATCTTTGATGATATATATTACATGAGAGCAATTTCACTAATATTCAATGATCAAACAGTTGATTAACAGTGATACAGGAATTATCTGAAGTTGTATATTAGTTGAAGCAAAAAATGTTTGCTTTCTTCCTAGTCCTAACTTGAAAGGGATGAATACAGGAAAGCATGAGGTGTTCAAAATAAACTGGAAAACCAAATAGGAACAAAGAATGAATCAAACTGGAAAAAAAAAACATGTAGTTTGATCTGGTATAGTTTGGTTTTAAATTATTTTTTTTAAAAAAAGGAAACAGATAAGACATAATTTGATCTGGTTTTGAATGTAAGGAAAAAATGAGAACCTAAACTAAATCAAACCAACAATATATATACTGTGTGTGTGTGAATGTTGTCAAAACTAAGAGGAAATAAATTTGCCCTTTTCATTCTTGTGAAGTTTTAAACTACTTTTGCCAAACTAATATCACTTCTTCTTCATGATGCTTTCGAGTTAAATGCAGGGTTAAACTGGAAAGCATGCTCCTCTTTAATCCAATATGGCTCCCGTCAGTGACCCTTGAAACAGTGTAGTAGGGATGGTTCTATCTTTTTCTCCCAACGTATATTTTGGCATTTTATCTAAGTGAGTTTTAGCAGAGCCGTCATTTTTGTTTATGATTCAGTTGATCCTAACTGCAGTCTTCACTGTTGTTTCTTTATTACGGATGAGACCCGCAGAGATGTGAAACATTTGGAGCCCTTCATTTCCTGTCATAGTTGATGTGGCTAGCTTCATAAACGATAGCTTTGACATTTAAACAGTCAATGAAGGACCAGTAAACTGGTTTTGTAGAATTTTTCATGTGACAGGAATGAACAGGAAAAGATCAAAGAAAATAAGTACCTAAATACACTGTAACCAACAAAGTTATTTTATGCTTGGATTGATTTGGTTTATAGACTTGGCACACAGACATTGTTGATTCAATGAAAAAAAAAACAATTCAAAATGAAACACGAACACCCCCAAGGGAAAAAGAAAACCTATACTACCATGACTGTCATTTAGTAGCTCCGTAGAAGAGAAACATAATACACAAAAAAGTTCGATAAAAAATAAACTAATTCTCATTGTAACAAATTGCCCAGTCCATTCTGGCTTTGATCAATTTAGATTTTCAGACCAATGTAGTAATTGTCATTCATACAACCCCCCGTGTTGCTTCACAGGAATTATCAGTTCTGTTTTGAACAGAGACCTCAACATTCATATTCTTATAAGGCTAAATCAATGTAGTACCAATTGGTCGCACTACTCATCTACTCCTAAAATAAGGAGTATTGTGATTGACTCTGCGTGACATCTTTAAAAAGTTGTATATTTGCCATGGCTACCACAACTGACGAAGAAATACCAAAGAAGGTCTCGCTGTCATAGAGTGGTAGATCAGTTAAACAGAACCAATCGTATATCATTTGAAAGTTCAATGAATAAATCAACACTTCGGCTACGTGATGTTAGAATCAAATCTGATGGAAAACTAGTGTTGACTATGTGATGTTAGAATCAAATCTCGTGGAAAACTGTTTCTTTATAAAATCAATTTCCTCTTTGCTGCCCCCAAACTAGTGCCCACATTAAAATGAAGAAAAAAAGTTACCTTTGTATCAAGCATGATGGCAATGACATTGTCCTTAGATTGCGCATTATACTCCTTAACCAAATCAATGACTTTCTGATGGGATGCATGGTCTCCATGAGACATATTCAGTCGAGCAACATTCATTCCAGCTTCAGCCAGCTTCCATATCATTTCTCTTGTGTTTGTAGAAGGACCGATTGTGCACACTATCTTGGTCTTACGTCTTACTGTAGGTTTAGACCACATGCCCACTGAAGTGTCACCAAGTTGCTGAATTGCCTGAAGATACTGCTGTTGCTCCTTCTCCTGTAACAATAACAACCACTATCAATATGCCTTCATTTGGCTAAAGAGTCAAAAGAAATCCATAAATGTGAATTAATAATATTCTCTCCGTTTGAATTTGTTTCATTTTACTTTCCTTTTTAGTCCATTTCAAAAAACAAATATTCTTGAGTTTTTCTTTGCAACTCTTTAATTATGATTTTCATATGACATGTTTAAGACCACAAAATCAAAGGACATTTTGTTACATTCTACATATATTTATATTTAGTTTAAGTTAACAAAATCCAAAAGTGTTCATAATTCATAAACTCCATGACCAGACAAAATATTTAACAAATTCACATAGCTCAAAAAAGGCACAAGTTTTAAAGTGGCAATTTACAAATCTATTTTACGTAAAAAGAGTAGTGTATATTGTCTACAACTTAAATCATTAAAAACTTGTAATCCAACAAATTAACAAAAAAAGCAAATTAAAACTGTTGTAACAGGTTTTTTCGCAAGTAGATGTACGAGCAGGCTAATTTGCAGAAAGAGAAGTGAACGACGACCTTTGGAACATCTTCAGGAGAAACAGGGAGAACTTGAGGCTCGGCCCGCGTAGATCTCCTAGCAATGATCTGCGGCATACTGACACGAACAGCTCTACAATTATTGCTCCGTTCATTCCGACGTAGCACTTTCGAAGCAAAGCTAGGAGGCCTAATCTTCTCAATTTGACTCCGCAGAGATCCATTGCTAGGGCTAGAGAATGAAGATTGAATCGAACGAGTAGCCACCACTTGAGCCATTTTCCGGTAATGGACGGAGAATTATAGAGCGAGAGAAATGTGCGAGGGAATGAGGAGAGATGTATTAAGAGTATAAAAGTCGAGAGCTAAGAGTGTTGGGACTTTGAAGAAATCGCCGCTATGGTTGGCGGAGATGTCAAAGAAAGAAGCTGGCTCGCCTCGTGTGTATCGAAGCTGGGAGGTTTGTTAAACTGTGTTGTACAACTGTTGGGTTTTAGGGGAAAAATAAGCAAATCATTAGTCTTTATCTTTAAAGTAGTACTACTACTATTCGTTTAGCGATTTCCCAATAAAATTGGATTAAAGCTACGTCGTTCTTGTCTGACGTGTGCTCGTTTCGGATATATAATACTTCAACTTCATCTTTTCATCCTTTAAAAAAAAAATTGTTCCATATTATTTACTCTACAATCATATTTGCATTTTCGGGGCCTTTGAAAAATATTACTGTGTTTTTTATTTTAATTTATGTGATTTGTTTAAATTTTAAAAATAAAATACTTTTATGGATGTTGGGTCATGTTTCATTATAAAATTTAAAAAATAATTTTTATGTTCGAAATAACAAATAATATGTAAAATTATTCTTGCAATTAAAAAAGAAGAAGATAAAAATGTTGTAGTCAAAAAGAATGAAATCTTCCAAATAGTATAAAAGATCACTTAGGTATTAAATAGAATAAAATGATTTTCTTAAAAAATGAAAATCTAATAAAAAGGAAAAGATTATGTTGTTCATTGCATTAAAAATGGGATTAATTATACAATGAAAGCTTTGAAAAAAGAATAACAAAAAATGTGAGAACAAATTTGATCTTTGTCATATATGCTATGCTCAGATGTTGAATCAACGAAAAAATGATTATACATTTAATATAATATTTCAAGAATTCTCTTATAATAACAACAAATAAACATTCAAATGATATTAGTTTTAGTTTAGATCATGATAGTATAACAGTTATATATGCTAAATTAGATTAGATGTAATTCATTTGCAGTCAATGAACATAGAGTGATATGTGTAATAACTCAATTATCAATAATATTTTTATCGAGAAATATTTAGTACCTAAATAAAATAGCTTATTGGAAAAAATTGTAATTTATTATTTTTTTTATATAATTTTTGTATATCTAAATTCTTATTATACATAATCGTATTAATACAATTTAATTAAGCTTTAAAAATTAGTCAAATTAACTCTTCAAAATTACAGCATGACAACTAACAAAAAATTGAGGGAGTAGTCTAGCTGGCATCTTTGAAAAGCTTATATAGACATATATTGTTAATGTAACCTCTTTTCTATGTAAATGGTACATTTTTCAATGGACATTTAAATTTTAGATAAAAAGGTATTTTATTTTGTTTTCAGAATAACCAACAAATTTAGAGAATGAAAAATATATAGAATAAGATAGAACCATCAAAATGCAGGAACCCAGAGGGTTACTACTTGAAATCCTTTCTTTCTCGTCCACTCAGGAGGTGCTTTATTTATGGATACTCCTCTGGCCTTGGGGAATGGGGCACTCTTGTCGGACTTAAATCTCCCTGCTTAAAAGCCTCGGAAGAGCCCGCTCAACCACTATTTTCTCAAATTCCTCTAGCTGGGAGTTTGTCATTAGGGGAACAAAGGGGAGTGGAGGAATTAATCCGCCTTGAAGAGCGGGTGATTATGCAGTTACAATACATATATGTATAACTAAATATTCTACTTTGAACCTAAATTCATTTTTCTTCTTCTTCTGTAAGTATTTTGTCAGTCCCTGACTAATACCGAAAAACAATCAAAATGCAACACTATACAAATAGTATAGGATGTAAATATCCAATGTAAATACACAGCCACGCTATCGCCAACTATATGGATAATATCTATGTATTATGCATTCAACCTACAAACGCTTACCATCTATTTCTATTATATTAGAAAAGACTTGTTTCAACATATTTGTTTCATGTCCTTTATTTCAGATTTGAGTGTCTTTATACTGCTTCATCCTAAGTGTCTTTTAAAAGCGTATTTGAATGGACACATTCTCACTTCATTTTTATAATCTTTTTCCTTCACCTGTCAAATTATTTCTTTGATTTTTTCTAACATTTTAGTTTTTTCAGAAACTATGATTTTTTTTTTCTCTTCGTAGTTGTTCATCTTATCTAATTATCAATTTTATATT
>JAPFFP010000070.1:2642914-2662861 GCA_026153255.1 Solanum medicagineum
AAATATATGTATATATTGAATAATTGTCAATGAAATTGATAAAATATCTCTTTTCATGACTTGACAAATAATTCAATCTCACAAGTATCAATGTGAATTGATTTTTTTAAAATATGGATAACCTTTTGCTATCATCTTTAAAGCCTTCTTTATTATCTTGCATTTATTACAAGCAGAACACTTAGGCATCGTTTGTGTGAAGGATAAGGATATTTAATTTCGAAATAAAAATATAGTGATCCTTAAATTGATGTTTGGTTTACAAACTCGGAATAACTTATGTCGAGATTAAAAAATATTACTGGGATAAGTTATCCCTTTTCTTGGAAGGTATACTAATCCAGGGATAACTTATCCCGGGTTAAAAAGGATAAATGACATATGTATTCTTTTAAACCTTTTCTATAACTCATTTTGAATATTTATGTATATTTACATTATTTTTCAATACAATATATAATTATATTCACAACCTTAACTCCTTATTTTTATGATATTTCTTCATATTTTTCTATTAAAAAATTACACTATATAATATAATTTTTATTGACTAATTCTTACTATTTTTTTATATTCTGATTTTTCATAAATCTTTTTTACTTTAACAAACTTAAAATAGAAGTTATATTTTTAAATTAAATAAAAAGAAAGTTTTATTTAAATGCATAACATGCACACGTAAAAATATTGAAGTTACATAAGATGAAATGTTTGTCTTAAAAATGAATATTGAATAACTAAAGCTAGTAAAGAAAATGCACAAAAAATTAATAAAGTGAATGGTACTTTTGTAAACAAACAACATATTCTTAAAATTTATGTAACAAACCAAACACCCAATAAAAAATAATCTTAACATAATTTATTCCATCATTACTAATCCCAACATAACTTATCCCATCATAATTATAGTTCAAACCAAACGACCCTTTAAAAGTATAATTTATACTTATACATAAAAGCATATCTTCTACTCATATACTCATAAAAAGTTGAGAGTAGTCTTTGCGCACATCGCCGCTCGACTTTGAGTTTAGATTTGAATATAAATTTTAAATTTGGTCAGATAATATAGTTGATTGATATTATTAATTTTGGAGCAAATTTATTTTATAACTTAAAATTTGTAGACTTTGTTTCTATACTAAACTGTATTTACCGTTTTTCAAGGTTTCATCTGATCAATTTTACTACAGTTGTTGAAACTCAAATCTCTACCTATAAATTTCGACGCTTCGCCTCATTTTTTTTTACAATACTATAATTACTCGAAAAAATTTCCTCTATTCATTGCATTCTACGTCGTTTTTAAAGTAGAAGCGTAAGTATGCAGTGTGTGATTTGATATGTTATTTGAGTTCATTGAAACTTTGTAAATTGAAGAGTACTAATTTTACATAATAGATTTTCAAACTCGTTCTAGGATGGGAGAATATCCGTAAACCTTGAATAATCCAGTGAAAAAAATTTACTTCCTCATGATTTCAAACATTATAGATGAAAATAAAAATAAAATCATCCAATCACCATTTTTTTACAAGATAATTTGTTAAAAGTTAAGTTTCCTTATACATTAAGTATTTTTCTAACTCAACTCTTTGCATTTCATTTTAATTTGAGTTCAATTTGCGTATTCTTTTATTGACACAATACAATTTTTAAATACCATGTGTATAGACTATGTACATTAATTTCATATCAAACTTGATTTTCTATTGCAGATTCAACGGTCCAGATGTATGTTTTCCGCATAAGAATTTTCAAACCTATGCAACATTAAAAATAATTGAATTGATTTGACTCTTGGAATAACAAACAGAAAAATAATTGAATTGAATTGAATTGTGAACCAATTCTACTTTCTCCAAACAAATTTCCCTATATTATATTTAATGAAGAAAACTAAAAAGTTGCACCCTATTAAAAAAGAGAGCATTCAATTTTGGGGAGAAAGGGAAATTTTAAATGTGAGTACCCTTTTAATGGCAGACACATTTGATAACTAGTACTTATTGACTAGGATTTCTAGAAATGGAGTTGAAAAGTTTGAGATTTTAATTTAAACTTAATTTTGAATCTATTAATCACTAAATTAATTTTCAATCTTTAATTTTATTCAGAAGATTCAAAATATATATATACCTAAAAAGTATAATAAAAAATATTTTATATAATAATGTGTAATTTTTTACCGAGGAAGTTTGCAGCCCTCTAAATCCGTTCATGCACGGGTCCAATCTCAACATTTCCTCGAGTCTTCTTGACTTGTGTTTGGTTATGTTATGTTGCTTCCTCCTCCCATCCCTCTTGACTATTCCCTGTTCTTACTATTGCTCATTACTCAGTAGTCAGTATCAAAATTTAATATTGATTTTATTCTATTTTATGTGACATTTTTTGATTTGATATCGTGTTTAAGAAAAAAAGAAAAATTTTGAAACTTTTGGTTGTTAAAATCCAATTTTTACCCTTCACATTATAAATTGATTATCGAACTTTTAATTTTAACAATTTAAAATAATTAGCTTTAAAAAAATGCAAAAAGTATTTTTCTAAATAAATTTCACTTTTAAGAGTTACTATTTTGCAATCAATTTAATTATTTCAGGCCGTTAATTCTTGAAGTTCCTTGATTAATTTGTTCAGTTCATCGTGTAGTCAAACTAGCCAATTGAATTTGATTTGATTACATTTAATTGATTTTGTTTGCAATTTCGAATGATCATTTTTTCAATCTAATTTCCCTACCCTTGAATCTTTTTTTTTCCTTTCTTTTTCCGAACCAATTAGCCCGTTTATTTTCGCCAACCCAGCCCAGACGTCCCTTAAACCCGGCTCACTTGGCCTCATTTTAACATTTTCAGCATATACATACATACATATCATATATACAATACACACACACCCCACCCGCGTTCTCCTTCTCTTTCTCTCTTTCCCCTTCACGCGTCTCACTCTCCCCTTCATCCTTCTTCTTCGCGAAACCAGCAGCGAACCAAGATAACACAAGATGACAAACTCCCCAACGTTCTATAATCAATTCTCCCTCTACGTGTCCTTGTTTTGGCTCGTCGTACAAGAGCCGTTTCAAGGTGATTCCATCTGTCTCCCAGATGTCACAATCTGAGAACCCTTATCTTCACCTTGTCGATTTGAACGGTTTCGATGGTTTTCCTGTTGAATAATCCGTCTAGTTGGATAAGATTTAGGGTTTTGAATTTCAAATTCGTTCAAGGTTTTTCCCCAAATTGATCAGGCAGCTCCGTCCTATTCGAACCCTAATCGTCTCCTATAAAATCCCCTCTCTTCATCATTTTCAGGGGGAGCCATTCTTGAGCCGTTTTTGATTTCTGAAAAACCTTAAGAACCTCAATCAATTGCTTCAGCCGTGAAATCATCTGGAAAACCTGAAATCTTACAGCCGTCGATCTTAATCTAAACCCTAGTCAAAACTTACTCAATTTTCATAGCCGCTCTTGATTCCCAAATAAAATTCCCCCTCTCTTCATCACTGAAAAGGGGCGATGCTTTCATCTCAAAAACACACTCAACTTCCATTTTGGAAAAATCAAGCTCTGGCCAGAGAATTCATTCGATTTGAAGTGTTACTGAAGCCGAAGGTGTTCGGTTTTGAAGCTCGCAGACGTGATTCCTCTGGTGGGGAAAAGACTTCTTCAAGTTCGTCGTCGCCAGCTCGCTGCTCCCAAAGAGGTAACTTCCTCGCCAGTTCGTGACGTTCGGATTTCGCATTTCGTCTGTTTAATTACTGTATAGCTGTTTGAATAATGTTAGAAATACTCTTTGGGTTCATGTCTGTGTTGGGATGCAAATGCAAACTCATCCCTCCCACATCGGTTGTGGAAGGTCAAAATGACCAACTTAAATAGGTTCAATCCAATCCATTAGTATGAGGCCTTTTGGGAGATGTCGAAAAACAAATCCATGAGGGCTTGGCCCAAAGCGGATAATATCATACTAATGCGGGGTTGGGGTGTGGACACGCGCTGGCCCTAACAACTGGCGTCCACCGTGGGGTAATAACGGCGGTGTAAGATGATTTGGCGGATCAGATGGTGTGTAACCTAGCGATGTGAAGGTCTGCGGTAATGCCTTGTGTCGAAAGTTTTCTTGACAAGATGGTTGGTGGCGTGTCCCGCAGGTTGTTGCGGCGGTAGAAGATGGTGACTGATTTTAAATCGATGGTCTGCGGTAATGCCTTGTGTCGAAAGTCTTCACGACAGGATGGTCGGGTGAAGGGGAGGTCACGAGTTTGTGTGGTCCGGGTTTGAGTGGAGGTTTGTTGGGTATACAAACCTATCCCACATTGGTGGGAGAGAACAAGTAGAACCTATTTAAATAGGTTCAATCCAATCCATTAGTATGAGGCCTTTTGGGAGATGCCCAAAAACAAATCCGTGAGGGATTGGCCTAAAGCGGACAATATCATACTAATGCGGGGTTGGGGTGTGGACACGCGCTGGCCCTAACAGTCTGGACTTGTCTACAATGTTCTTGAGGATTCACTTGTGTTGACAACGAATGTGTATATCAGTGTCTTGAGCTGCTGTCCATTGTTTCGTTGTAGTTTTCTTTTTAGTTCGTATTAGCTTTTCGTGAACTGTCTATCGATCTTAATATCAAGTTTAGTTGCTGGTTGCTTCTTTACATGGTCATAAATATTTTCATATGATTTTCCAGTTGGTTTTAATAGTCTAAAAGGTTTACTAGAGTCATGGGTAAATGCATTGGCTGTGTCATCTCGTTTTGTTTTCTCTTGTTTCCGTGTTTCAGCCTTCAGTAAAATGATATGAGGAGAGCTTCTCATACTCATTGGGTTTTAACTGTGCTATCTTAGCTCGTCGTGACCTTTGAAGTAGTTGTTCCCCTGTTTGATCCCCGTACCCACATCCCTGCTTCATTGTGTTAGTTTCAATTTTGTTAGCATCTTGGTATATTGTTTGTTGCTTTGTTTAGCCTCAAATATCTCTTAATGAATATTACATTGATTTCAATGTAAGGATTAGTCACTGGTTTCTTGGTTTGCTGATTTAAAAGTGCTATTATTTGACATTCTAGTTCAAATTTCAGCTGGAATAGTCCAGATTCATAATATCGTTTAAACTTCGGCTATTCTAGATTTTGTTGTCCGCTTGATTTTGATACACCTATTCTTCACTGGTCTCGATGAATATCACACTGTTTTGAGCTCAATTGATGTTACCTGGTCAATTTTTTATTATTTGAGTTCGTCTATGTATTTCTCTTTCTAGATTTTGTTTCACTGGATAAAATTAACGCGTCAAGTTTTCCTTTAGCTGATGGCTGATCACAGCAGCCTTGCGTGCCATTGAGTATCTGTTTTGGAAGCTTTAAAAGTCCTTTTTGCCAAACTTCTTCATAGACTGATTGTTTACATATATGTTTCAAATTGTAAGCTTTTCGACTTTAAATTTGCCATTTCTTGCATTAAAATGTATATCTGTCCAGGTCTGTTTTGTCGTGTGCCTGAAGTTTGAGTTGGGTTTCCTGTGTCCTCTGTCCAACGTTGAGTTTAGTAACAATCTATATTAGTCCCTTCCGTTCATGTACTTGTGGGTCATCTAGCGTGTAAAAAATTACTTGATGCAAATTTGATGTTCATTGCAGTCAACAGTTATCAAATTGGTTATGTCTCTCACATATTTTACCCTTTTTCTTTTATTTGTATGTCTTGGTGTAGCGATTCAACTTGAGCTTTTGCTCAAGTTTTGTGTCTCTTAACCCTCTGGTTCGCTGTAACCAAGAAACTACTCTTTATTTCATCTCTGTAATAGTCATAAAGCACGTGATGGTCAAGTATTATTCACTTTAACTGTTTGAGTGCCGTCTTGTTTTCAACCATAATGATCATATTTCCGTCCACTTTATTGCATATGACTCTACTTCAACCTTCCCTTTCACAATGGTGTATTAAGTTTGAATCTGGCAGTTAAGGGGAATCATGGTTTAATGGTCGTTGGAATTTTCGCGAGTTGTTTTGTCTCCATAAGCTTCGATTTTCATGTATTAAGTTCCATTTTCAAGTTTGTGGTCAAGTTGAATGCTTATCCGTTTTCTTTGGCGCTTGGTGTTAAGGTTTGGATCATTGGAAACCTTTTAGCTTCAATAATCCTACTTCGTCTCCGCAAGTCCTTTTATTTTCAAAGTTTAAAGGTTCATGGCTATATGTCTTCATGTTTCTTGATTCTGCTTCTCATTAAAGCATCGGGATTGTAGTTTTTATTTCGAGTTTACTATGAGTGAGACCCCTTAATTTGCTTTAGTTTTTTTTTTACTTCTATTTGTCTGAATGAAAGTGACTAAATCAGCCCACTAGTTGCTTACTTTATGCTTATTGCTAGCTTGTTTTAGTTTATGTTTAGATTCATGATTGTTGCTGCAGCTTAAAAAAGTGTGACATTTTGCTTATTTGAGTATACTGTTATAGGTTTAATCCTTTCTCTCTCTATTGCACGTGACGTTGTCCGAGTCCTTTTTAAACTCTTATCCATGCATTTTGGGTCAGTTCAGAGTTATTTTTAGAAGGGGGAGCTGGTCACAGGTCTAGGAAGCTGATTTACAGGTTTTCGAAGACCAGAAAGGGCTGTATACAAGGGCTGTATACACTGAAAACCAGTGTTTATACAGCAAAGTTATAACAGGGATATGGGCCAAAAGCCCAAAGCAGCAGCCAGCATAAAGGGCCAGGAGGCCCAATGTCTTGTGGTGTTAAAATTAAGATAGGTTGAAGAAGAATTGGGCCTGTCAAAGCCTAATTTTGTTTTATTCTTATCTATATCTATGATTTGTTGTGATATTTGATATTTTGTTTTAACATTAACATTAATTCGTTGTTTATTATAAATTTTTGTTATTAATCTAATTATTTTCCCAACATGTCTTAATTTATGTTGATTTTTATTTTAGTGATTTTCTTAGTGTTAAAATATTTATACTATTTATTTTGGTAAAACTTTGGTCTGAAGTGTTAGTCAATAATTTAGTTAATTCTTTTAAATGTAATCACTGTTTTGCGAACTTAGTCAATTTTTTCAAATATAGTTAATGTTTTGTAAATTTAGTCAAATTTTGTCAAGTTTAGTCAATATCTTATAAATTTAGTCAAATTTTTAAATTTAGTCAACTTTGTCAAAGTTAGATAATTTGTCAAACTTAGTTGAAATTTTCAAAGTTAGTCAACTTCCTAATTGTTGGTTAATATTAAGATGGAAATGGGACCCTTATTCATCTTTCAAAAATTTTAAAACTTTTCTGTTAGGTTTTAAAATTGAATGTAGGTTTCTTAATTTTCTTTTTTTAAATTAAGTGGCGATTTTCTATTTGTGCTTAGATTAATTGAGTAAATCATATTTTTGAAAAGTCAAAGTCATTTTTTTCTAATTAACAATGATCTAAAATTATTTTTAGATATTTGTATGATTGAAAATCATTTATTAAGGGTAAAAGAGGAATTTTAAAATTAATTAATATTCTCTCCGTCCAACTTTAGTTGGTCTCTATTGACTTTGCACATAAATTAAGAAGTAATAAATAGAATAATTTTATTAAATTATCCTTTGAATATAATAAATATGATGTCTTGAAAAATGTAATAGGAAAATGATTATAATTAATGATAAAGGTAAATTAGAACTAAGTGTAAAAGTGTTTCTTGATTTTATAAAGTGAACAAGTATTGTTGGATAACTCAAAATTGTATAAGAGCTAAGTAAAATTAGATGGAGGAGTACATAGAGATAGCGGAAATAATAAGTAATTAACCTTATTCAACTTGTGCAGCGCTTCAACGCATTTCTCATTTCTCTTCTCTTCTTGGACTTTTCTTTCACCCTTTTGAATATTCTCGTCCTTCCTCATTTTATCTAGCGATTAGTCGCGAAGCTCAAATATAAATTATTTTTTAGTCTCGATTTATGGAATATTGATAAATTTTTATTATATATTTTTAAAGATATTGTAAAATTATAACTGAAGCAGCTAAAAAAATATTATGAAATCGTTGAAGCAGACACGTCAATACACAACTGCTTTGAAAGATTAAATTAAAAAGCTCACAAATTTATGTGACCTCGATAGATTTTTTCTACATGTATTTTAGAAGATACCGTAAAATTATAACTAAAACAATTAATGAAATATTATGAAATTGTTGAAGCAGATATGTTAATACACAATTGTTCTGAAAAAATTAGATTAAAAAGTCCACAAATTATTTTATGTTGGCTCACCGGAGGCTGCAATATAAATGATTTTTTAGTCACGATTTATGTAACATCAATATATTTTTTTATTTTTATATTTCAAAAATTATTGTAAAACTATAATTGAAGTAGCTAAAAAAATATTATGATGAAATTGAAGCAGACACATCAATACGTAACTGCCTTGAAAAGATTAAATTAAAAAGTCCACAAAATATTTTTTATTGACACCATATAATAAAGGCAAAGAAGCAAGACAATTGTAGGAGACAGGACAATCGGAAGCTGCTGAAGCAAGCAGCTACGACCGGAAGTTGTTGCCTTATTCTCTTATTAATAAGTAGTAATATAAAGGCGAAAAATCAAACAAGACAATCAGAAGTTGCTCAAGCAGGCAGCTGTGATCGGAAGTTGCTGCCTTATTCTCTTATTAATAAGTAGCAACGAAGCAGACAAGATAACTAAAAGCTGCTCAAGCAGGCAGCTACGATGGAGAGTTGCTGCTTTATTCTCATAAGTAGTAATACAATAATATAATAATAGTAATAATCTTACAAAAAGTAAGAAAGCAAGTCTTCATCTGATACTTTTTAGGACACACGCCAACAAAAGCAAAATTTACATTTTATCAAATTAAAAAGATGATGTTAGCTTTTATTTATGTTTCTTTTTTCATTTAATTTGGCTAAATTTATTTTTCGTGGATTGTGATTTTCAAGAGAAATTAAAATTTTAAACTCAAAACTTCGATTCATCTTTTACAGAAAGGGATTACGAAAATAGAGTATTTTGATGAAAAAATCAAGCAGAAGGCCCTGAAAAAAAAGTGTCTGATCTTAAAAGGTATGGTAGAATTATGCCCTTCTTTTGGTGAGAATTACCCTTTCACCATCTTAAAATATCATAAAGGGCATCATAAAATACTTGGCAAATTTTCATGAACATCAATTGGAATCCCTTATCATTTGTATCATGCTTCATTAAAGACTTAACTTAAAACTTTATGGGCCAGTGTATATAAGTTGTAAATCATGGAAATTAAGAGGATTATGCACAACATGGTAAAATTCATATGTTTAAATCATTCTCAAAACAACCGTAACCATTCATAATATCACTCAAACCCTAGGTAGGGCAACATGAAAATCATCTTATAAATCATCAACTTATTATAGTCATAACATAGTAACTCATTAATATAACACTTATGATTGAAAATACATCACAATTTCATCATTTAAAGAGGGCTCATGCAACTCATAGAATCTCATAACTTGAATATAAAATAAAAGAGGAAATTAATTGGACTTTGTGGATAAAAGGGATCCACAAATCTAACCAACATACCAGATTGTGAAGCCTAAGAATAAATCTTGGAGCTTGAAGAGGGGACTTGAAAACCCTAGCTTTCCTTCTTGCCTCGAAGAGGATTCATGCCTCAGGGAACTTGAGATAGTTAGGAATAGGTGTGAATGAGAGTGTATAGAGTAAGTTAGGTGTGATGACCTCGAAGGTCATCATTTTTGGTATTTTCAATAAAATTATCATTTTTCTTTTTCAAAAGTTGCCTTGAGTCATTTCTAATTAAGTCTGAAAGTCGAATTTCGAAAACCTTGTAAAAAGTTGAAATTTTGCTAAAGAAATAGTTTTTCAAGACTTAATGTTTGAAATTTTGAGTTTTGAGATCATCTTGAGTTTCGAGAGTCAAAATGCAATTTCGTCAATTCCATTAGCTCTGAAATGTGGAATTTGATCTAGCAAAACTGACAGAACTGAATTGGAGTTAAAACAGAGATTTTGAACCCAAAGTTGCATTTTTAGTTGAATTTGGATCATAGTTTGACTTTGATCAACATTCGGAGTTCGAAAGCTCTACTCAGAATTCTGACAGTTCTAGTGGTTCTAGGTGGTGCAACCAACACTAGAAATGATCACGTTGTAAATTTTAGAGCTTCCGAGAGTTTGGATATTTTGAGTTTTGATTAGTTTCTTTGAGTTTTTTCGGGTTCTGGGCCAAGGAGACCTCAAACTCGAATTTTGACGGTTTCATCGAGTTTGCAATATCAATTTTGGTAGGGTTACATGTCTGATTTGTGAGAACGAATTTCGAAGGTCCATTTTGTATTTTGAGTATGAGCAATTGTTGATATCTAGTGAAAGGGGAAATGAACTCCGCATTCGCAGAGTGTTAGCTCCTCAAACCTTCGAGTTCGCGGACAAAGGCTCCTCATCATTCGCGAAGTATTAGATCAGTTAACATCCACGTTCGCGGGAGTCCTTCCACATTCGTGGAGTACAAAAATCCCCAAAATGGTGTTTTAATTAAAAGTGTTGGGTTTCACCATTTTTAACATTTATGCTTGATTTTTGGGAGAATTTCAAGAAAAGGTTTTTGGGTAACGTATTTCTAACTTATATCTTCAATTTTCATTGTTTAATTCACGATTTTAACATCTAAATTAAAAATTTTGGGATTTTCTTGGACATTGATTCTTGATAGAAAAGTAAGGAATTTGAGCTCATTTCAAGTCTTATTTCAAGACAGTTTTCACCATTTCTTTATTATTTAGAGAACATTTTGATGTAAAAATTTTCAGAAACGGGAACTTTTTTCGATATGAGATTTTTGAATCATTTTGTCCTTATCGCTCGAATTACTTGATTTTAGTATCATTAGTTTCGTAAGGTGATTGTGATTCTATCTTTGACTAGATTGTGGTGATTTGGAGTATCGTAGAAGGGGAAAATGCTTGGATTTGAATTGATTGAGACTTCGATTAAGGCAAATGCCAAGTGGACTTCTAACCTTTTGCTAAGTATGATTGAACCTTGTATTTTCCTATGTGTATGGGTTTGCGATTCGTTGCCTAAAATGGGTTAGAACTATACTATTATAGGCTTTGATCATGGAATTTTGGATTGGATAATTGTAAATGTTGTGAATCCTTGACTTGTGAAATAATTGTGGGTTTGTGATACTTGTGAACTTATGGTTATCTGGTATTGATATTGAGACTGTACTGAGATTGAGATTTGTACTAATATCGAGGATGCACCGATATTGAGATTTTGATGATGTTGAGACTGTATACTTGTGATGATATTGAAATTGTGATGATATTGAGATTACGTACATTGCATTCATTGTTATTTGTTCATTGATACTTGTGGTGGCTACGATCCAAGAGATGTGCAAGGTAACATGTGGATTAGTGATCAAGGTTTCTACCGGTCAATGATTAACCGAGGTTTCTGCCGACATGTCGAAGCAGGGGCGGAGCTACATTCACCCAAGGGTGATGAGATGAACATGCTCAGTCGGAATACTTTTTCGATATATAGAATAAATATAGATATTTTGATATATATATCAATTGTTGAACACCCTTGTATAAAGATCGTCCGCTCATGTTCTAAAATTATGAACACCCTTAGTAAAAATACTGGCTCCGCCACTGTTCAACCATGTCATGTAACACTAACTTTTCGACTCAAGCCTCTGTATTTTTGTTGTCGAGCGTAATTTTTTATACTCTAAGCTATGAAAGTAACTTGACCCTTTCAAGTTTGTCAATTACCACCTTATTTGAAGAGTCGTCGAGCAGTTATCCCTTCCAGCTGAATTATTTTACATTGTGTTTGGATTTACAAAATTCTATATTTTACCAGTATATTTAGAAAATAACTAAGTATCTAAATATGTAAATTGATATCCACAAGAAGGAAGATGCCAACAATTTCACATTGTTGAAACTTTCTTTTAGAAAAGAAAAAATATACTAGTTAGTACGATGCCGGTTCGACCACTTGGCGGGACCTTAGACTTGGCATCCCTCCAAAGTCGATGGTGGTCACCAATTTAGGACATGAAACTTTCCCATCCCTGGAAAACAGGAGTATTTAAGTTGACCAGAATGTTTTTCCTTAGATGCTGCAAATTAGAAAAGATAAAAGGACACGTCTTTTTAATCATTTCTACCGACTTGTTTAGGTATCTGGTAAGTCTTAATTTGATATAATTGCTAATGCCTTGTAGAAGGAAGAAAGGAGCTATTGCTATTTTACTAAGATTACAATCTAAAGAGCATCTGACTTTCACCATAAATTGACCTAGAAGACAAAGAACTTGCTAGTTGCATAGCAGAAATTGTTACTATAGTATGTTTACATATATTGGTATCAATCAAAATACTGATATCCAGGGGTTAGATCTGAAGTTTGACTTATTTAGTATATTGATGAATGTTGTGTTACCTATAGTCAGTTACTTTTCCAACTAAAGCAAGTGCCTGCAAGCTGCCTTCCTGTATAAACCTAATGAATGTGTATCTACAAACTTTGAGATTTGTGCAACTGTTGTATCACCCGGCACTTGCCCACTCCATCAAAATGATCGTATCTACTACATATACTAAATTTCTACGGCACATTCTTTGCTGGAACCACTGGAAGTTGGATTGCTGCAAATTCAGTTCCCTTTTTACTTCTAGTTGCACATCTGCAGCATCTGGATAATCTGAAATATGACAAGGACCTTGAAATCTGTCTCCAGATGAATCTAGCAGAAGAAACTAAACAAACAAAGGAGTAGGCATGCTAGTGGCATATTGGCAATTGCTTATTGCTTTATGATTTGAGGCTGGAGCTGTTTTGAACATCTTTATCCATCATTTAAATAAAATAAAGGCATTTAAAGTTGAAAACTTCTGAGAAGATGATCTTGTGTTTTACATGGTACTAATATTAGTGTTTCATCTTATTCTTCCTCATATCATGTGCTATAAAGCACTGTCCAATCTTAAGAAGAAACCAGAGACTGCTAAAATTGCCATGAATTAGAATCCATACTAATCATATGTCACCAGATGCCAGATATGTAGCTACATATATACACCATATAGAAGGTATATTAACCGCTTAAACAGAGGAGGTATATATTAGTTGAAATGTTCTTGGTACCTCTCAATAATACCTTTACCTTACCTATAGACAAAAAAAGGTTTTAACAAATAGCTGAAACACGTGTGGAAGGCGTAACCCGGAGGCTAAAGTTACAGCCCAGATGATTAAGTTATTTAACCTTAAAATTTTGGGAGGACTACCAATTACCAAACAATTGCGAGTTAGAAATTAACAAAGCAGGCATTTGTACTTTCTTCCAACCTAAAATTGGAAGATTTGCAATAATAAAGAGAAAATGGCTTATTCAAACTTTTCTCCCTGCTCATTGGGTTTGGGACGTGGGATCAATTCCCATTTGCTGGAGAATGACAAGTATCAAATAGTCCAGTAAAAGAAAAAGATGTTTGCATATATTACCAAAAGGATGGAGAATGACCAAATAAAAACAAGTTCTTGTATTCTATAATGTCAGGGCTTTATGTAGAATTTAGAGTAAGAGAAATTGCCAGAAAAAGTACCTCATTTCAAAGTGGAAATCCAAATCCGGGATAGTGTAATTGTTGATGTGTCTCTGGCAATGGTTTCATAGCATCCCATTGTTGTACAACATCATAAACGACTTGCTTAATAGGATCTGTTTGTGGTTCACATCGCAGTTTCATTTGCTGAAGAAAATTATTTGGCTGATGTAACATTGAATACTGTTCAAGATACTCATATTTCTTTTCCAGGGGAGGTGTGGTTTTCATGGAAGAATCATGATGAATGTTAGACCAAGGGTACAAATATACTGCAGGATAATGACGAACATTTATTTTTTCTCTTAAGTTCTTGAAATCACCACAAGTAAAATAAAGATCCAATGGATAGAAAGTTGAAATTTCTGGATTAACATGGAAACATGGGGTCTGAGAAGAGATCTCATGGGGATATGGTTTCCGGTGAGCTGCAGAGCTCAAAAGATTGTGAGATGGCTGAAGTTTCCAACCATGTGGAAAGGATTTGTCATAACAATGAGCAAGTTCCGGGTGTCCGATAGTGTCAGCAGTGAAGTTAGGCATCAATCTATCAGTTCTACCAACAAATGTTACCTCTGAACAATGTGTTGACAGGGACAAAAGAGTGTCAACAGAAATCAAACTGTCCTCATCAGGCAAATTGATTTCATCTTCCACAAAATCCAAATCAATAGAAGTGTCCACAATAGAGATCTTGAGCTCTTTTGGGCCTTCCTTATAATCGAGTAAAACCAATTCATCTTCATCCGGTATATGTAGAGGAACTTCAGATTCTGTTATGTTTACTGTATCAGCTGAGTAACTGTCCCTAGATTCTTGCTCCAAATGAATAACTGTCAATATTTCAGTCCAAAAATCATCAAAAGGAGATTTACCCTCCTCAATCTCGTCCAACTCAAGCTCAAAATTAATGATAGAATCTCTGATGCTTTCACCATCTGTCCCAAAAACTCCACAATTGGAGAGAACTGATGCTAAGAAGAATTCATTGGGCTGTAACTTGGTGGTTTTAGACATCCTCTTACACAAATTTCCCTGTGAAGGAAGAAATGCTTCATTTGAGAGCAACTCGTTGCTGATTTCAATTTCAAAATCTTCCTTGGACTCCCGATTAAGTTTAAGATTTTCATAGCTTTCTGCTGCTAAAATGTTGACTGTAAGAATACCATTCTCCATTCTACCAGTACATGGACCCCTCACCCACCTTGTTTCAATGCCAGGAGAGCCAGTATGTTGCAGCAATACTTCCTTCTGCAAAGAAGATGAAAAAGGACAAACTTGCACCATTATCATTGCAGTCATGAGTTAGATGTAGCATGATCGCCTGACTGAATAAAATTGGACTCCAGTTCAGCCTCATTTCATTTGTTTTCTCAACCTTCCTACCCCTCCCTCAGTTGACTTAAGCAAATGTTATCTAACCATTAAAGCAAACTATAGGATGCGATACTTGTAAGGAGAATAAACTTTTAAATCAAGGAAGTATCCCAGACTCCACTTACAAAGACAAAATTGATGATCTATCACAAATCTACTAATAAAAGAGGTAAAAGTGGATAACAGAAAACATTGGGACTCGGGTATCTCTTAGTAGTCAACATCTACGCAAGTCCAGAACATACCTCTAGTGTCTCTCCAAATTGTCTTTTTTCAGCTTCTTCCAGGTTAATACTCACAATTGGGGCTTTAGCTTCCGAATCAAGAAGTTGTTCTTGCTGAGTAGTAATTGCAGCAATAATAGATTCAGATAGTTTGCAATGCAACTTCTCCTCGTCCACAAACCCAATGAAAGGTTTTTGGGCTTCAGGTAAGTTCGCTATCTGCTTGCTCCAATGAGTACTTTTATCTCCAACTACATCATCTTGAAGAGTGTCATTTTTTGATTGTACATCCTCTTGGGCAGTACAGGCCGTGTTAGTGAGAGACTTCGTTCCTTTAGATGAATGGCTAGCATATGAATTGGAACTGCCAACCTGCATAATAACAAGTCTTAATTACAAAAGTTAAAGGCTCTTTACAGAACACGTGCAAAAATATTTTCAAGTTTATGTACGCGGCATTTTAAGCGAGTAATTGTTTTGCTCAAAAAAGGTACTAGAACATTATAGTATTTACAGGAGCCATAATCACGACCAATTTTGAGTGCATAATGACCAGACCTTGTAATACTGTGGTGGACGATAAGGGTTCTTGCTCTTACTAAGAAATGATCCCGAAATCCCAGAACAATCATTCTGCGCCCTGGAATCTGCATTACACATATTACCAGAACAGCGCTATGAGCACTACTTTCTATCTACTTATTAGTTATAAATAGTGAACCGTCTGTGACTGTGCACTAGAAATGTAATCAATATCAACACATAGAAAAAAGTTAAGCATGGATTTAGCCAAGTGAAACCAATCCAGCAGAACATTTAATGCTATTCCAATTGTTTCCTGTACATAAAAATCTTTTTTAAACAAGCAAGGCAATACAGTTCAAGCACTCTGTGGACAAAGATTCTACACTTTGGCTGCTTCCTTAAATGGTTTGCCAAGTGAAAATGCGATATCAAGGATTGAATTTAATTGATCATAAAGTAAAAGAACTAATTTGATGCATCGTAACAACTATACCTGAATCACAACATCCCTGTGAAACTTGTTTTTCCCATCTCCCACAGCATCCTCGAGAATCGGTGACTAAATCACATCTAAGAACAGGTGATGAGGCAATGTAACAATTGTTTGAAGTATATGGAGGTAGGATTGAAGATGTCTGTTGCATGACCAGCTTACACTCAGATAAACCATCAAGTTTGCTGTTTCAGAAGCAACTATAAGAACGCAGAACTACCTCGCCATGAAAAACAAATAAGAAATTATTAAATCTATCAGTGTTGTGTGTCTACTAGTCAACCTAGGCTTTGAATATTATATTTCTGTTTTTGTTACATTTGCTTCCTTTTGCTATGGTAAGTAAGTGAAGTTATCAGCTAGTGAGTGTAAGATAGTGATGACATCAAAATTCTAGGATATACATGGACGTATACAGATTAAATAATGATCGCCAGACAATAAAATTCAAGTGAAATTTCTTCATTTATTAGCACTGATTGCAATTCTGCATTTTTCCTCACAGCTAAATCATGATGACTATAAAGCAACCAATAATGCAATATCAAAAACAGAGACCTAATGAAGCAACTAAAAATTGTGACTTATTTCTCACTGTAAAGCTGATGGATCAAAATCGTTGGGCAAGTATTTACAAATTTACAGGTTAGACAATGATAACATGAATGCTTTAGAGTACATAAGCCTTGAAACTCCGCATATAAAGCATGATGATAAAAAGCAATCAATAATGCAATGTCAAAAATACAGACCAAACAACTGAAAGTTACTACTTATAACTCACCATAAAGCTGATCCATCAAAATCTTCGGGCAAGTCTTTACAAATATGCAGGTTAGACAATGATAACATGAATTCTTTAGTGTACGTAAGCCTTGAATCTCTGCATTTAAAGCATGATTGTATCAAGCAATCAATAATACAATGTCAAAACGAGAGACCTAATCAAGCAACTGAAAGTTACAATTTATCACTTACAGTAAAACTGATGGATCAAAATCTTTGGGCAAGTCTTTACAAATTTGCAGGTTAGACAATGATAACATGAACTCTTTAGTGTACGTAAGCCTCAAATCTCTGCACATAAAGCATGATGATATACATTCATCGATAATGCAATACCAAAAATACAGACGTAATCAAGCAACTGAAAGTTACTACTTATCACACTGTAAAGCTGATCCATCAAAATCATCGGGCAAGTCTTTACAAATTTGCAGGTTAGACAATGATAACATGATTTCTTTTGCATATGTAAGCCTTAAATCTCTGCACATAAGCATGATGATACACATTAATCGATAATGCAATGTCAAAAATACAGACGTAATCAAGCAACTGAAAGTTACTATTTATCTCACCGTAAAGCTGATAGATCAAAATCATCGGGCAAGTCTTTACAAATTTGCAGGTTAGACAATGATAACATGAATTCTTTTGTATATATAAGCCCTGAATCTCTGCATATAAAGCATGATTATTATATAAAGCAATCAATAATGCAATGTCAAAACTAGAGACCTAATCAAGCAACTGAGAGTTAAAATTTACCGTAAAACTGATGGATCAAAATCTTTGGGCAAGTCTTTACAAATTTGCAGGTTAGACAACGATAACATGTATTCTTTAGTGCGCGTGAGCCTTGAATCTCTGCAAACATGATGATGTCAAAAATACAGACGTAATCAAGCAACTGAAAGTTGCGACTTATCACTTACCTTAAAGCTGATGAATCCAAATCTTCGAGCAAGTCTTCACAAATGTGTAGGTTAGACAATGACAATGTGAATGCTTTAGTGTACGTAAACCTCAAATCTCTGCAGCATAAGAATCAAAACAAAAATTCGTGTCAATGTTGCTTGATTAACTGCTCGAATATTTAGCCAGCTTCGTTGTATAAAAACAATAACTCAAAAAGTACTAGCATCACTTTAAGATCTCCGTAGTAGTTCTGATTGTCTCCGATTCCAGTTGCTCTTCCGAGCTGCATTCTTCAATTTCCATACTCATTCCTAAGTCGCAGCACAAATTTTCACTATCCGTACAAGTTTCCGCATATAACTTTCCACTAGTACAACTTCCGAAAACAATAATTGAGCGTCAAATTCACACTTGGAAGCAAAATCAACTCTTTGTTTGAAGAGATAATAAGCTCTTGTATCAATAATAAGCTTCTGTATCGTCAATGTTGATCTATACGTTCCGTAAAACCCTAACTTCTGCAGAACGAGGAGATTAGGAAACTTGCTTTGCGAAAACCGAACAGAACGCCATGGAAATGCGCAGAGACGATTACATGTTTGTTTTGCAGCGATGAAGATGAGAGAGCTTTACAAATGGCAGGAAAACTTGAACTTCTTTTTATACTACAAGTAGAAAGAAGATTGCAGAGCATGAAAATAAAGCAATGACCCCTGAGAGTAGCGGTGAGAGGTATTTGTCTTTATAGTAACAGACTAACCAGAGCCACTTTTGCCTCTCCACCAATGTACTGAAGCTTAGGTGGGGTTAAAACAGTCTTTAGACATATTTTGACCAACATTTATTTTATTTTGTTGGATAAAATACAAGTAATTTTAGATAATTAATTTCATTTATAAATAAGTCTCAGAACTGTTCCCAATGGCAGAATAGACTTGTATTTGTGTTGAAATATTTTCTTTAAGAAGTCCAGAAAACAGACCCAAGGCAGAAAAGCACTGTTGAAACTTTTTTCATTATAGAAGCAAGGTAACATGTTTTTTAAGAAAAGAGATGGCAATTATTGTTGCCAACGCTGACACCCTACCAAAATGACCTCCTGTCATATATGTATCTGTCATAATTTCAGAAATGCTTCTTTCTTTTTTTTCTCTCTTTTTCAAGAAAATGGAGTTTCACTCTCCCTTCCTTTTTTGGGTATCAATTATCAGTTTTAGTATTTACTACTGTCTAATTGTTAGAATGATCTCCTTTTAAAAGATTATATAACACCATTACATATGCAGAGAATAGCCAACGGTGTAAATGATCTTTTAAATTTTTGTTAAGCTGGCGTATTTCATACACTAGTCTCTTTCTATTACTTCTGTCATTTGGGTTCGGGCTACTCTGAAAAAGATCTAACACAAAATAAGGGGGAAAAATACATATACTTCATGTTAAATATCAATTTTATTTTTATTTGTTGATTTTCCATCCATCTACCCGTTAGAGTTCAACTAATCTAATTAGGAAGGTGTTTGGATTATCTTAAAAGTTGTTCAAATCTATTTGAAATTTTTTTTAACTTTTGAAAGTGTTTAGCAAATTTTAAACTAACTTAAAATAAGTTAAAAATAACTTAAAATAAATCAAAATTTAGAAGTTGATCTCTCCGAATATTTTTCTTTTTAGCTTAAAATTGTTTATGTTTGACTAACAAATGTACTTTTTTTATCCCTAATGTTTGCTTATATTTCCTATATTATTTTGCTCCTACTTTTATTTTATTTTTTTTTCTTTCACTTTTTTTAAAAAAAAATTGTCTCATTCTTTTTTTTCCCTTGCTCTTTCTTTTCTCCTTTTTTTTTCTTCCTCCTGTTTTTTCTTTTCTTCCATTTTTTCTTCTTTTTCTTGCTATTGTTTTTTCTTCTAAATTATTTCTCCTTATTTTATTCTTTTTATAAATTATTTATGGTAAAAAAAGA
>JAPFFP010000070.1:2670510-2684163 GCA_026153255.1 Solanum medicagineum
ATCGTTGGTGCGGGCATGACATATTTACTCATTCTTTGTACATTGATGATGTAGTTGAATGAAGAAGGGTCGGTTCCTTTAGATATGTGGAGTGATCCGAATTTAATTTGATTGGGTGATTTACAATCTTTTGATGCTTCTACTGCGAACCCGAAAGTTGGGAAAAATATTGAGGATGAACGTGGGAATGCGCCTGATGTTGGTGGGGTTAGAGAAGGGTGATCGTAAAGGAAAACGAAAAGTTGGTGAAATTGGGGGCAAATCCATTGGAGATGATGAAATCCATACTAGGAAAAGGAATGCTGCAACTGCTTTTGCTAATCCTATGGATGAATCGGTTCCCTGTCATAATAATGGAACTTAAAGCGTTGCTCCTACGTATCAAGGGAATTTAGAATTTATTTTTTGATTTTTGAAACTGTGAAGTGTTACTACTATATGTTTTTGTAATGATATATATTGTCATTATGTGTTGATAATTTTTAGTTTTATATTTTTACGTGTTATAGTTTTTGTTTTATACTAGTAGAAGGTATATGTATATTATTGTGACATCAAAGAGAAACAATTGTTGTGATTTTCCCTTAATGATACTATCAGATTATACATATACTTTGATGGTATCAAATAATAATTGATAGTTCATTATAGTGCCTGCCTTGTATTTATCTCTTTGATACCATTAGAATTTTGCAATTAATATATAGTATGAAGACATCAAATTACAATTTTATACCATTAGAGTTTAGTTGATGTCTTGTATTTTGCTTGATACCATTGGAGTGATCTTGACACCATAAGAGTATACATAAACTGTGAGAGTCTACAATAATACTTGATATTGTTTTGTAGTGGATGTCTTGTTTTTCTTTGATACCTTCAAAGTTCAGAGTTTATATATGCTTATATGGTATAAAGTAATAATTAAATAACTATGTAATAAAGGATCACTTATTGCTATTTGATGTTATCAAATATATGTATACTTTTATAAAATCAAGGGAGAAATATGGAGTAATTTTTCCTTCATGATACCATAAGAGTATACATATACTGTGAGAGTATCCAGTAATAATTGATGACCTTTTTGTAGTGGATGTCTTAATTTTTCGTTGATACCTTTAAAGTTTATATATACGCAAATGATATCAGTTCAAATTAATTAGTCTTGTTTTTTCTCCTTGACATTACCAAAGTTTATATATACCTATATGGTATAAAGTAATACTGAATTAGCTATGCAATAAAGGATCACCTATTGATATTTGATGTTATTACAATATATGTATACTCTTATAACATTAAGGGAGAACAAATGAAGTCATTTTCCTTCGTGATACCATAAGACTATACATATATTGTGAAAGTATACAGTAATAATTGATGACCTTTTGTAGTGGATGTCTTGTTTTTTTATTTGATACCTTCAAATGGTATCAGTTTAAAATTAATTAGGTTTGTAATAAAGGTCTACTTATTCCTCATGGATGACATGACAGTATATGTATAGTCTCATGACATTGAGGGAGGAACAAATATAATGATTATTCCATCTTCATGGCATCACAATATACATATTTTTTGAAGGTATCCAATAATAATTGATATCTATTTGTATTTGATGTATTATTTTTTCTCCTTGATATCATCAAAGTTTATATATAGACAAATGATATCAATTGTATAATGAATTATCTCTAGAGTAAAGGATCCTCTATTGATCCCTGATGTTATTATAGTATATGTATTCTCTTATGACGTCAAGGAGAATAAATTGAGTGATTTTTCATTCTTTATACTATAAGAGTATGCATATACTTTGAAAGTATACAATAATATTTGATATTCTTTTGAAGTGGATGTCTTCTTTTTCTCCTTGACACCATCAGACTTTCTATATACCTATATGGTATAAAGTAATAATGAATTAGCTATGCAATAAAGGATCACCTATTGCTATTTGATGTTATTACAGTATATGTATACTCTTATAACATCAAGGGAAAACAATGGAATGATTTTTCTTTCTTGATACTATCACATTATACAAATACTTTGAAAGTATACTCGTACAATATCAAAGAGGAACAAAGTGCACTGTTATTTCTTTCTTAATACCATCAAAGTATATATATAATCTGAGCATCAATATCATATGATGTAGTTGTCATTTTTCCACAAATTACAAGTCCTGAATTCTGTCTAGATGTTCGTGAATGATCAATCATTGGTATCGTTACTTCAATTGTTGTGTGATTCCAGAAAATCACGAGTGGATAGGCAATAATTTCATAATTATTTCAAATCGATATAAGCTTTAATTCCTATATCATTAGCTATTTTCAATGGCGAAAATCCAGATGAAATTGAATACTTGATGTCGATACCTTCACAACAATTAATTTTCAGTTGATTTGAAATCTAAGTGACAAAATTGGTGAAATTTGTGGTAGATTTTACCATAATATCTTCAACATGAAAGTTGATGTATTGCTTATCAGGGTTCCAAGTTTCACCATGTTGTAAAAGAACCGCATTTCTTCCATTGATTGAGAGAAATTTTCGCTAATTTTGATTATGAAATTAAGAGCTAATTGAGTGTAGGTAGAAGATAAGTTACAGGGGAAAAGGAGAATTTGAAGAAAGAGCAAACTGTTCCTTTTTTAAACGACATTCATATGAGAAATATTAAATATATATTTGAAGAAATATTAATTAGAGGATTAGTCAGCTATGATCATTGAGTGTAATTAATTATGGGGTATTAAATGTAAAGGGGGATGGGATTGTAAATATTTTTGATAGAAGGGCATAAGCTTAGTTATCCCTAAATATTAAGTCGGAGGCCCAAAAGAGCATCCGTCAATTACACTTAACCCCTAAGAAATAGGAGTTTCTAGAATCATAAACACACTCCTTTCCCCATTTCGTCCCTCCCCTTTCCCAATGCGTCTCTTCATATTCCTCTTCAATGGTGGTTTGTTCTGGCCTAGGACGGTTCCGATTTTTACTCTCATCTTCACACTCATCATCTTCAACCTGTGAGTATCTCTTTTCTGATCTTTTCTTCAGTGTAACACTCTTGTTTTGCTGAAGATTCACGATTTAGTGTTCACCATAACATTTCGCCAACTGCCTTCACTCAGCCTAGAAAAGAAGGTTTGTCACACCTTCAAGCTTGACATGTGAGTAGTGGCTTCCTCATCCTTCTTGTCGACCCTTTGCCTGAATCTTTCTGAAAGTTGAAATCGTTTACTTGCCGTAGAACCTGGTGTAGCTTCTTTAAGATCCTTGAACTATAAAAAAATATGAGTGTTATGTACAGTAATAATGAAAAATATATATGCTCAATTTCAAAAATTCTAAGGGGTTGTCTGATCATTAAAATATAATAGATAGAAATATTCCACACAATTACTTATTCCACCTTTTATATGAAATAATGAATTTCACAATTTTAATATAAAATAATTTTTTGAAATTAACTAATACTATAATCAAATGAGATAAATAATTTACAAAACATCTCAAAATCATTATATCTTATTTAGGGGTGTGTAAAAATCGAATCGGCTGATAAATCGAATCCAAAAAAATATTATTGATTTATTGTTATCGGATTATTGAGATAATAGGTTTTTAATGGTTTAAACAAAAATTATCTAGTTATTGGTTCAATTTCAACTTTTAATATTGGGTTATTGAGTAAATCAATAACGCATTAAAACTATAATAATTTACTAATTTATCCTTTCATAAATATTAAATTTTAATAATCTAACATCATTTGATACTAAATTGATATTTGTAAGTCATGTATTTGCTTAGTTTCTAATGTATAATCCTTTTGTTGGTAAGTAAATTAAAATATGAGGTCAAATATTGTATATTATTAAGTTTAGATGCTCAATTGATTTGTTTGTTTTAGTGTATCTCATTGTATTGTGTTAAATTGTTGGAGAAGTCATATACTTATTTTATAAGTATTTTCTTATTTATAAACCGAAAATAGAATCATTAAGGATAAATCAAAAACTGATAAACAATATCTTATTGGTTTTGAATATTTAAAAATTAAAAATCGATAAATTGAATCGATAATATATAAAATCGAATAGAACTGACCGATGTAGTCCACTAATCTCATTCCACCAATCAAACAACTCCAAGAACATATATGATTCTTTTTTCTTGGAATTGATTTTATAATGACGTATATTTTATGATTTTTTTTATAAAAGCATTATTTATTTTTATATCTAAAAAGAAAAAATCTTATATTTAATTAGTAAAAAAATAAATCCTATTTCCTCCTCTTTTCGCTTTCCGTATTTTAACAATCGGATGTTCCAATTGAACGAATTGACGTAAAATAGATCAATTTTGACAAATTGGAAATCAAACTTAGCAATTGGCATTCGAGCACGCTTTTCGTCGAGACTACCCACGTAAATCTTACATTCCCGTCGTCGCTCCGGCGTGCCCTTCTGATCGACCGGAGGAATCCATGAACGGCGTTGTTTATGAGGTGTCGACCACATGCCAGGAGCAAAAATGAGAAAGAAATCTAATACTCCTACTAGGAAATTAAACCCCCTACCTCAACAACCTTCAATGGCTTCTTCCTCTCGTTTTCTTCTCCATCAAAGAAAGATCTCCGCCCTTGCACTTTTTATTCTAGTTGTTTGTTTGATAGTTGTTTTGAACACTTCGTTACGAAAGGAACGCGTTTCTCGATCAGATGTTTCCTCTAATCAACTTTACACAGTCGAAGTGGTCAGTGAGTTCCCTCACGATCCGGATGCATTCACTCAGGTTCTATTCTCTTTTGCTTCTATTGATTTCAGTTGATCATCTTGGTTTATATTGAACTCTAGCGTCTCTTGCATCTAAATTTGTGCCACAGAATGAGGGATTAGAAACTCATTCGCATTTGAGGAAAAAAGAAGTCTAAATTGGACTTTTGGCAGTGTAAGATTGTGTAGGGGAAAAATATGAAATCTCTTTTCTATATATATTTGGTAAGACAAGATAGAAGAGAAGATTAATGAGTTAAAATAATAGAAAGAAATTTAGATAAGTATTATTATAATTATAATTTTAAATAGTATACATATATATGTGTGTGTGTGTCCTAAGAAATTATTTCAGCGGTGTGAAATGTTTCCCGATTAAACAAGTTCTCTAATTACTTAGAGGATACAAAAATCAACAAAATATAATTACTGTAAAATAAGCAAGTCGGAAAGGAGATTATAATAGTAAGCTAAAAACCAAGAAAATATATTAGGAGAAAGTGTAGTAACTTTCCTTTTCTTTTTCACTCTTTGTTTTTACTCACTTCTTACTCTTGTTTTTCTCTCTATTTCATCCTTTGTATCAAGAATGAAGCCTTATTTATACTTGTGAAAACTTGGAGATTAAGTATGGTTTATGGCCTTAAACTTGCCAAGCTTTTGGCTTTAAACTTGTCAAGCATTTGGCATTAAACTTGCCAAGTTTTTGGCCTTGAAAGTGCCATGTAATGGCCTCAAAATTGCTATCTTGCACATTATAATATTTGTGTACACAAAAATATTTTTATATAGTCATCAATGACACATTTTATGACTAAGTAATGACATTTAGAAAAATAGTTAAAATATTTTAAAAATATCCAACAGATTGAACTAGGATATTGCTCAACTTTTGCAAGTGAAGGAGAAGAAGAGACTTACTTAGGCCCACCTTAGCTTACAATGGCGAAGATGAAGAGAGGACTAGCTTCTCTTATCAAATACACGTTGCTGGACCGGCTGGGTATCTAATTCTAATTTCTCTAGGGATGTAATGAGATCTAATCTTTCACTTAACAACAGTACAAGTATTTTGCATTTTCATCCTTCTAAATCAATGCATTGATCAGTTCTTTGGATGCATTTACAATAAACATCACCAACTAATAGAAAGTTTCAGCAAGCTGTCAATAAGGATAAACATTAAGACGGTATCTGATGATTGCAGTGGATATGTGAATTTGCCAGTAAAGGGTGCATTTTAGATGAAGTATTTAGAAAGGAGTCTTGGATTAGGTTGTGTTCATTCAACTTTGATGTTTCTGTTTCCTTAACATTTCTAAAATGAGATGACTATAGGCCTAGTATTCTTTCTAATGTGATTAGTCATTCCCTGTCAACAGATGTGGAAATTGTTTTCCATGCACCTTGATCAACTACAAGGATGGATTTATATGCAACATAGCTGAAACTGTTCTGTCTAATTACTTCAAACATGCTTAACATTTACAGCGAAAATCTGAATAAGCAAAGATAAAATAGATTTTTCTTCGGACCATCAGCTTTCAAATGATAAAATCTTAACCATTGTTGTAATGTAATTAAAATCTCTTGATGGTTTTCTATTAGATATGAATGTTCGCTCCTCTCTTTGGTTGCTGTTGAGTTTTTAAGCTTCTTTGTTTGGCATAAACCTGAATATGGTTTCACTACACTTATCCTATTTCATTCTATTTTTGAAGTCCCAAAGTAGGTGCCAGTTATAGTATTAATCAGATGGTGCTTTTTCCTTTGGTAAGTTATTAGATACTAGTGTTTTTCCCGTGTAATAATACTAAACATTTTTTTTACAGGGACTACTGTATGCAGAAAATGACATCCTATTTGAGTCTACTGGGTTGAATGGGGCTGTGAGTTTTCCTCTGTCCGGTTGACTATTTCTTAGGAACAATTGATTTACCAGAATATTGTTTTGGGTTTATAATTGACAGTGCTTATAATATTTGATTACAGTCATCTGTTCGGAAAGTTACTCTGCAGACTGGCAAGGTAATTGGCCTAGATGCTCTGAGTGAAATTGGCCTTGATGCTGAGTTGGTATATTGTTGAGCCCTTTCTTTCTGTCATTTGCAGGTTCAGGCTATTCAGAGAATGCCGTACTCTGATTTTGGGGAGGGCTTAACTCTTCTTGGTGATAGGTTTGTGATCTGAACTAAATGGTTTTACTTCATTCATCTGATGATAGGTTTTTGCTTACTTATTCTGAAAAAAGAGGGAAAAATGTTTCTACTTTCCTTGATTCAGCAAGGGAAGAAATTCATGTGACATAAGCAATTCTTTGTTTTTCCAAACCAAAATAATTATCCCCATTAGTTATAAGTTTTACAGCTTGTACATGATGCTTCTCTGGAATATACTTTCCAGGGAGCTGATGAATCTGTTGTTTTTAACTTACTAATAAAATGTTGTTTTTGTTGCCCATGTGGATATAGGTCCTTCTGACCACTCTGATCTTTTATGACTTGATGCCTGAGCCAGTGACCCTATTAGTAAAACTAGGCTTTTATTGTTCTTCTGTGTTTGTGTGTTGGAAAAGGGTGGGGGGAGTTACCATAGCCTTCTACCTCCCACCAACACAAGCATCTAGCTTCTGTGCTTCCTACTGGATTTGAACATAAGACCTCATAATTCTCAACTCACTTTGTTGACCTCTAGGCCACAACCTTGGATGCTTTTGCATGATTGTGTCTGCTACATAAGTTGACAATCTCCTCAAATCTGAAGGACTTCTGAAACTCCTTTGATTGGGGAAGTACTCGCTTTACTTCCTTATGGTGATGTAACTTGAATTAGAAAAAGAGTTTTGACCCCTTTACTGCATGATATATCTCAGATTCAGTATTCCCATGTACAATTGATTGTTGCTTTTTCTTTGCGATGGTCGTATCATCTAAGGTAGTAATCTTAATGTATTTCGTAGGTTGATTCAAGTAACTTGGCAGCAGAGTACTGGTTACATATATGATCGGCATAATCTCAGCAAAGTAAGTAATATTTGTTCAGTGTTCATTGCAAATTGATGTTCATATCTTGCTCAGATGAAACCCAGTTGATCTGGTAGTATATTTATGATGTTTATTGCTAATTCTCTATTTTGAAAAAGGAGATTTGCCTATGCTGATCATTTTATTTTGATCTTGTTAGCCAAATCTCAAATTTTGACTCTGAAGTCACGGCCAAAATGGTATCATGATGTCATTGACCGCGACAATATGTTTCTGGAAACTTCTACTTTGGCTTATAGTATGATATTGGGAATATCATTTATCTTCAGATGCTCAGTTATATTGTTCGGCAGGTCTCCCTGTCAGTTGAGACTTTTTCTGAGTTATCACTAGCAAAACATTTCAATACAGTTTCTTTCACGACCGTCTGTATAAAGTTAATCTATAATCAATCATTCTGTTTATTTTTAGATTGCTGATAATGCTCAACAATGATATGACAAGATTAGGCAATTTCATCTTCATTTTCAAGGTTTTGACTTTTCTTCCAGTGTATTTTCAGACTGGAAAAAGAACTCCAAAACTTAAATTCAATTTCCTCCTTCTAGCAGAAACTTAGAGCTGGTTTCGTTTTGATTTCAGTTGTCTTCTGTATTCCAACTGCTTGAACGGAAAGATCACCATTTCCAGAAAATGTCGTTCGGGCTTTTTGTCCGAAGTCTTCTGTACCATATAAACTCTCATTCTGTGGTGCAGAAATATGCTGTGTATTAATCCTTGCCCATTTGAGATTGGGGAGCTAGAAATGCTAATATTTTCGTGGTTGAAAAATCTATTTGTATTGATATGTACTCGGTTTTTCCTTTATTTTCTTCCTTCCTCATCTGGGATTCTGACAGTTGCAAACTTGCTATTTCTTCAGTTTGAGAAGTTTCAACATGGTATGCCCGATGGTTGGGGATTGGCAACTGATGGGAAAGTCCTTTATGGGAGTGATGGATCTTCAACACTGTATCAGATTGACCCTCAAACTATGAAAGGTTTAGTCATCTGAAGGTCAAATTATGATTCAGTTGTTTTATTTTTCATATAAAAATGTTTTATTTTGTTATGTTTTTTGTTTTTCTCATTCTTGCAGTAGTTAAAAAACAAATTGTAAATTATCAAGGTGATGAAGTACACAGACTCAATGAACTAGAGTATGTTTATGACGAAGTTTGGGCAAATGTTTGGATGGTATGGACTTGTTTTCCCACAACTTCCTCTTTAGAACGATTGATTTCGTATTATATATTACAATTATATTTATCCAGCATGAATCTGAGAAAGGTATCAGGGAGCATCTGTGTTTTTCTCTAACTATGAACCAGAGCATCTTGAGATTCTTCTTGAAACTAAATCTATGTTTGACTTGTTCTGCTAGTGTGAGTACTTGTGTGCAAGTTCTCTTCTGGTACCTTATAGTTATACTTATGGGGCTACAAGGCGTCATTGTTACAACTTAATAATTACTGCTTTGTCTGAACTCAAATATGAGTTCTGGAGTACCTTATCACTGAGCTTGGATCAATTGCTGCTCTTTGGTTTACTGTGTAGTGGTTTCTTTGATTTCTATGTTTAATAAAGAGCGTTTTTTGATAACATGAGCACCCAAAATGATGGAGGATATTTTCCGGAGTATATAAGTTCTTAGTGTTGTCAAAGAATCACTGATCCTGATAAAAAAGAATTACTCACAGACATCTTTAAACCTTGGTGTTCTTGTAGGAACACTTCACATCACTCAGACAGTGCTTCAGTGAGTGCACCAAAGCTCTAATGCATGAGCCTCAACAAACATGGATTGCGCTGTCTTGAAGAGAGTGTGGCACTGAACTCATTTAGGTCGCAGTCCAGTGTAGAAACCAAGTCGCAGTCCAGTGTAGAATCCAAGGCTCTTAAGCATTCGCCTGAGTGTCCATAGTCTCTATCTTGCTTGAGACATTGGGTATAATAATTGGCAAAACAGTCTCTATCTTGCTTGAGACACTGGGTATAATAATTAGCAAAACAATTGGTTGTTAATAAAATAAGAAATAGTAGTCAGTAAGTTTGAATTGGAAACTCAAAGCTGCATTGTCACGACTGAATCAGGTATTTAAAATGGTTTTTGAATTGATTGAGTTATATATAAGTGATTTTTGAGCTTGATTGACCAAGCTTTCTGTTTCATATAATTCAGTGAATTGTTTCCAACTCCTTTATATCTATAAATTATTTTTTTGAATTTATAGTTATTTCTGTATTTATGCCTCTCTTCGCCAAAGCGTGCATTAACTGTGATTTGTGCTCAAGTCATAGTAAATTTTTGTGTGTTTTTTTTTTGTTGACAACAACACCAGTTCTAGTAAACATCATTGCATGATCTCTGTTTGATTCATGAAGCCCAAACCATTTGAATAATTTCTTTTACAACTTAAGTGTGTAGGGTTAATTCTGATGCAATGTCAGCCTTCCTCTGCAGACTGACTGTATAGCTAGAATATCACACACAGATGGCTCAGTTCTTGGATGGATTTTCCTCCACAATTTGAGGTTCTTCTATTCACTCTTTCCTAGCAGCATCATTCCAGTATTTGGAAAGTTGTTACTCCTTGAAAACGTTGGATTTAGAGTGAAATGACGCATCATCTTCTATTTCTTATGCAGGGAAGGATTGCTACACAATTTGAAAAAGGTTAGTGTTCTATAGTATAACTTCTTTAGGTTCTGGTTGTGATGTTTCCTTTGACCGTTCGAACATTCTCTTTAACACTTAATTTTTCTCCAGCAAATTGATGTGCTGAATGGCATCGCATGGGATAGGGATGGTGACCGTCTTTTTGGTAAGCTCCGTTATATAAATTCTATTGTTCTTTAGTAACAAGTGTACCATAACGAGGAAATATCATTACACCATTTTATTTCCTTATTTAGTCACAGGCAAATTGTGGCCGAAGCTTTATGAGATTAAGTTGCACCCTTTGAAGACACCATTCAACGGAGACATCAAGCAGATGTGCATGCCCCCAGCATTTCAATTTTCATGAACCCTACAGTGCATTATTCTTTTGCATATTCTGAATTTTTATTCTGATAGTGCATCGATTTCTGGGTCTAGATTAGATAGAAAGAGAACCATACACAGATTTTGGGGATTTGTATTTGAACTTATTTTCTGTAGGTTCTTTTACTTAGTTTCATGCCCAGAAAAAGAAGCAAATTGTAGATGCTCAACTCTATTATTATATGGTCTAGAGCAAAATGCAACTCAAGTACAAACGAACGGTTACGTTTATGGTCGACTCCTCTATTTCTGCTTGTGCACTGAAAAAAAGTTAAATATCAAAGTTAAAATTTACATTCAAATTTAGAGTCCGATTTATGTATTATGCTTAAAATTAATTTTGTTTAAAATACGAAATTTCTTACTAGAATTAAAAATCCAATGCCGGTTATGTGAAACAAATTAACAATTACTTGAATTTGTATTATACTAGCCTGAGATAATTAAGCGTCTTTTTTGGTGTTGGAAATCTTGACATTTTATTTTATTTAATATGTCTAATACATATGTGTTTTTTAACTTGACCTTAATTGACATTTATGCACTCTAACATTTGGTGTGCATAAGTAGATACTTAAATTTATATAAAATTGACAAATAGATATAAGTAAAATCTTAAATATGTTATGACTCTCTTTACAAGGTTAAGTGTCTATTTGTGCACCACCCAAAATTAAAGGATATAGATGTCATTTAAAATCATATTAAATGACATATTTATATACTATACTACTATAAAAGTAGTGCTTGCGGAAAAACTAGTAGTTAAATTAAATATGTGATTGGTACTAATAGAGAAGTCAAAATAGTCATTACATTATAATTGACTGAATATATGCGTGCAAAAAACCTATTTACCGCCGTCCCATATTATAAACACATTTTTCATTTTACTCGGTTATTAAGAAATCATTAATATATTAGTAAATTTTACCAGTTTATCCTTCATTTATATCAATGTATATTAAATTAAGTTTAAGAAAATAATTAATACACTAATTAATGGTAGGGGTAAAATAGAAAAAAATTAATTCTATTCTAATTTAGTAAGTGCCCTTATAATATGAGACAAATATTTATTGTCGTTGGTACTAATAGAGAGGTCAAAATAGTCATTACATTATAAAATTATTGGTGAATAATTCAGTTTTGAGAGAGGTGAGGAGATAGAATCTGTAGTCACGCCAAGAGCATTTGTACTTTTGTTAAGGAAGCAATATAATTTTCACCTCAATATTAAATTCAAAAACGCAATGCACTTTGAATTTGCGGAAATGTCTTGTAGCGGAAAGGCCAAGCCGGTTGCCCGTCTTACCCTTTATATCAATCAAATCGGACGGTGGAGATACCTCCAGCGACATTGTCAACAGTAAACTGATTTCTAATTATTTCTTTTTTGACAAAGCCACTTAACAACCATTAATGGCGTCTTCTGCTTCAACGAAAATGTCTCTGCTAAATCGAAGATTTCTAGTTGTATGCTTGATTGATCTACTGAGCTTTATCGTATTCAGTGAAGCTGAAGCATCTTATGCAGTGTACAATATCAAAGTCGTCAATGAATTTCCTCATGACCCCCAAGCTTACACTCAGGTTAATTAGTTTGTCGAGATTTTATCTATTTTCAACATAAGCATTATGACTTTCGAGTTTTCTAGATTATATTGTAGGCAGAAATGAGAAATTTAGTCGCTGATCACGATAGCTCTGCTAGTTTTGTTCGTCCCAATTTATTTTTGGGGTGAAATATACTTTCTGGTGACTGCAGCTTTTATACGGAAAGAATTTTTTAATATTTCAAGTTAAATTTGAAGATATTATTGAATTCCAGATTGTTTTTTATGATTCAACATTACATTCTGTTTGCTCTTCCAGGCCGGCTCAAGTGCTTTAGCCCCTAAATTTTTGGGTTCATTTTTCAAAAGTTACTAAATTGAAGTTATCATCTTTTTTTCTTATAAAAGTATTGTATTAAGTTGAAAAATAGTTAGTCTCCTAGCTCAACAAACTATTCCAAAGAAACAACCGAGATTAAACAATGTCCAATAATTTTAAAGTTAATAATAAAGTTTATCTAAATAGGATCATCTTCATCATTTTGAGTTTGCCCTAATTTCTTTTTACTTTAGACGATCTATGCATCAAACACATGTTTAACAATAATATAGATATGTGATCTTAAAAATTTTTTACTAATTGCATGCACTTGCGGGCACGAGATACACATGCACATGAGATGCACGTGTGATAGAATTGGAAGCAAGTTTATATTCATATAACTGAGACCGCTTATTAAGATTTGGCTTTTGGTCACCAATTTCGTTGAGCAGTTCCTGCTCGTACTTATACTTTTTGTGTATTGTCACTGGAAATTTGTGTTAAAATTATCATCTCCTACTTTCCGACCCCCCTTACCCCGCAATGGGCGGGAGCCTTTGAGGCATTGGGATAATGTTGTTGTTGTTGTCGTACTTTCTCTAATTATCTAGAAGTATCTTATAAAATATATAGTGTAGAAATGTCTTTGTAGAACATTGTAGAAGAGTATATAATGGTATGGAAGGATATAGAAGAGTATGGAGGGATATGGAAATGTGTGGAGATTCCTAAGAGATATGTGGAGTATTCTAGAGAGCTAATCTCCACCCTTAGATCAAATCAATCACCACCATTCATTATGGAGGTGGAGTAGTATGTATAGGGGTGTTCTACCCTCACTTGTAATCAAGCAAGTTTGAGAGCATTCTCCCACAAAATACTTAAGAGCATTTTGAGTGTGTAACATTTT
>JAPFFP010000070.1:2691151-2709617 GCA_026153255.1 Solanum medicagineum
CTTCCAGGTTCTTTGATGCAAATATAGAGTGAAAGCTAAATCCTCCATTGCAGTACTTTGAGGTCCTGAATGGGATCGCATGGGACAGAGACGGTGACCGTATTCTTGGTAAGACTTAATAATTAATATTTTGTGTGATTTCATCAGCTCTATAAATAAATATGAACTTAAGCTTAACTAAACATTTCCTCTATAATGCATAACCAATTTTCAATCTTCATCGAATGAGTATCAATGAAAAATTTCTATTCTTGACGGCTCTATCTTCCCCATTTGTTGCATCATACTATTGCTTAACCTTGTTACATGATCTTCAGCTTTGGTTTAATTGTATTCGCTCTCCCTCTATCACTAATGGTATGGTCCCTTGATATGGACTGCAATATGAAATCAAATGTTTTCTTCCTATGACCTATGGTGCTAGTTCGTTAAGAGAGGACCTGCCATCTCTTGAGTTTAAAGTACTCAAAACTTAATAATTTTTTGCTTATCTTCCCATAGAATTCAAATAACTTAAATGCAACATTGGTGGATTAATCACCCACCTAATAACAAGGAAATAACTTCCTACTACTACTGAAAGTAGAAAATGGAGGAATAACCTCCTTGCTGCTTATAACTGCTACAGAGAAAACAATTGTTACAGAAAAAAACAAGAAACATAATTAATAGTTGCTGATTTAATCAATTTTCTGATTAAACTTTCATGCATAAAATCTGCTGGTGACTAAAGAGTGCTTACTATTAGCCTGCAATCCAAGCATCAAAAGCTCTCATTCAACTTAACTGGTAGCCTCAATTTTGTAAGCCACAAAACAATTTGTAATTTTGGTACCAATATAAGATGTCCGATAAAGGAATTTCTGCCATGATATTGTGCTTTGACAGTTTAATTTAGTGATCCTTAGAATTTGGAAGTTTCTGTGGATGACACTATTCTGTTCTTCATTGCAGTGACAGGGAAACTATGGCCAAAGATATTTGAGATCAAGTTGCTCCCCCTTCCACCAAATGCTCCATTAATTGGAAAAATCAATAACTTGTGCATCCCAAAACCATTCTATTTTGGAAACTTGGAGAGCTGATTATGTTTATCACTTCCCATGTAAAACTTTTGGAGCTGTTTTTAGCAGCGTCCATATATTGATCACCTCTTCCTATATTTTACGTCTACTACTATGTAGAACATCAGCTACTTGTGCATGCTGCATCATAACTTATAATGTAATAAGGCACTGTAAGTCATAATAAGTTGTATCTTTTGCATTTTAACACTCGGTCTGAGTCCACATCCCGCTGCCCCAACAACTACTAATGGCTTCTTTTAAGGCCTTTCAAAGATTACATGCTAATGTATTCTAGGACACATTGTCCAAGTCCAAGAGTGAAAGCATTGGCAGGAACATCCATAAATTAAGTTTGCTAGAAGACTGAAACCATGGGCTGGAGCAAATGCTGTTTAATTAATAATCAAAATGGTTCCAAAAAGTTGAAGCATTACAAGGGACTAGCTGGATATCTCACTATCTTTTACTCAATGCTTAGTAGCTGCAGCACAAGTCTGGAGCTGGATCCTATCAACAGGTAAAGTATCAGTTGGAAAAGGACAATCAATTTGCTTATCAGGCAACAGAGCACACGGCTGAGGACTGACTTGGCTAGAAACACCTTGTATATTACTGCAGTTCCATTGTAGTTTCTTAGCATGTTCTGACAACTCAATGGCCGCATTCGAAATGCAAATTCCATTGAAGATATCACCATCTATCCCCACTAATTTCCCTGCTATTGTAACATTCTTAGCTACAACGTCTTTTATATTGATTTGTTGAATGACAGGAAGTGCTTTAGGATCATAATGATCATCAGGATGAGACCCATAATCGCCCGTCATCCAGAAGGTATATTTCATTGTCTGCAATGTCATTCCTCTCACGAAAACGTCTTTGACGTATGCCCCTCTTCCTATAGCAGTTTTGATCCTCAGGCCTGATTCAGAACTAATTGCTGCAATGTTTTCAGCTCTAACATCTTGAATGCCACCGGACATTTCGCTTCCAAGAGCAATGACTGCGCTGTCAGGAGATATGCAGGTGAGGTTTTTTATGATTAGGTGTTCTGTAGGCATTCCAAATGCTATTCCATATTCATCCCAACCACTTTTCGCTGCTATACAATCATCCCCTGAGACTATGAAGCAATCTTCAATCCTTATGTTGGAACAAGAATCTGCACAATCAAAAACTGAATTAGTAACTACTTCATTATAGGATGTCAGTTCCTCACATATTTACTACAGTATTCTTGTAACAAACCTGGGTCAATCCCATCTGTGTTTGGTGAATCAGTTGGTGCAAGGATTGTTAATCCCTTAATTATCACAAAACTGCATTTTTTGGAAGAAAGAAAAAAGTTAGAATCAAAGAGTACAAAAGAAGATACCACATAAACTTCAATTAAGTTCAACAGAATGGTGGTTAAACCGTCTTTGTTATATGGGATGGAGTGTTGGCTAGTAAAAATCTCTCATGTTCGGAAAGGGCATGTTGTGGGGATGAAGATGTCGAGATGGACGTATGGACATACTAGAAGTGACAAGATGAGGAATGAGGTTATTCGGGAGAAGGTGGGAGTGGCCTCTGAAGATGAGAGAACCAACACTGAGATGGTTTGTGCATGTGCAAAGGAGGTGTGTCGACACTCCAGATAGGAGGTGTAAGAGGTTGGATTTAGGGTTCCTTGGAGGGGAAAGGGTAGACCAAAAGAAGTGTTAGTAGAGGTGATTAGATTAGATATGACACAACTTCATATCACTGAGGTTGCGTATTATGGTAGAAGACTAGTAGGGGTAGATTGTTGTTTTGGCTTGTGATGGTTAAGGTTTGTCATAGGACTCGTAGTACCATTATAGTTGTGTTGTTATTGCTCTTCGATTATTTTGCAGCTTTTAATAATTTTCTTGCAAAATTGATATTTCTCTTCGTTCTAGCCGATATTTTATATCTATTGTTTCTTCATGTTCATTTGGAGCTGATACACTTGAGTCAATGGTGTTTGGGAGACAACCTTCCTATCTCTATGAGGTAGTAGTAAGGCCTGCGTACACTCTACCCTCCCACGCCTATTTGTGGGATTTTAATAGGTATGTTGTTATCGTTGTAAAGAGTACATATCAAAGTTAGTTTATAAACACCAGTATGAGTGTGGTGGGATGATAAGATCCCTCCACCTTAACCAGATGCCTAGTTTGTCCCTTGAGAATGGAGAAAATCCTGGTACATGGTAGGTGAGTTTTCCTTTAGTAGGCTCCACGGGTCACAAATCCAAAGATGGCTACACGAATTATAAAAGTATATGATATAACTAAATGAGAGGAACAAGAAAGTAAACCTGCTATATACGGGATGGACATTCCATGAAGGAGAATTGATCAATGTAAGATTGGAAATCTGAACATGATCAGAAAACATGATCTCAATTAGGTAAGGTCGAGTGCTTTTCAGTTGACCTTGTCGAAATTTAGTCCACCACTGTTGACCTTGACCATCTATGGTGCCATTTCCACCTGGTCATCATCAGTATACATATAAAAGAATAGCATCAGAAATGTTCGCAATGGTGTCTGAAATATCATAGACTCAAACAGAGGATTTATGATATCGAGGATTTATACCTCTGATCCCAATTAGCTTGAGATTGAGGCGTAGTAATTGTTGTACTTGGCATATTATTTTGTCTTGATAGTACAAAGAGGATATTTACCTGTAATGACTACATCAGTCAAGTTTGTTCCAAATATGAGACTGATAAACCTTGATCCTGGAGCATCCCTTCCTACTCCATAAGATGGCAATGGAGGAATTAAATCCCACTCTGCCTCATCCTGTACAAACACTCACATATGTGTATGTGACAACAAGCATTGCATCTTGTCCGAGATATAATATATATGTATAATCTAGTAAAGTTTGATCTATACAATTAGTAATGTGGCTGCACCACTGCTATGGCCATGGAACCTTGTCTAGTTTGGAGTTCTTTAAATGAAATGCCCTAGCTGGTATAGAGATTCTTATGTGTGCTTTCTAAAATGAAATATCAAAAATAAATTAAAATACAGAAGAAAACTTATAACATTGTGACAATTTTAAAAAATGTATTTCATCTGAAAAATTAATATGGTGTGAATTTTCTGATTTAATTTGTAATCATTGACGCCTGTAGACCATTTAAGGGGTATCAAGGAACAAAATAAATCCTGGAGACCAAATTCCTCGAATAGATAGGGCCGGAGAACAGGGCTTTGGTTTGTTTGTAGTATTGTCAAAGAGTTGAACAATAATTTTTTTTTTCTATGCATATTCAAGCATGAACAGATTCAATCAATTGAAATCCTTCATTCATATCTTTTTTCCTCTAAAACATTTCCGGTTCGGTGATTGATTTATGTGGTCATAGAGAGTCTTTTCACTGATTTCCTTCCTTTTTCTACCTGATTAGGAGGATAAGAAGAAAAATCAAACCAATTTCTTTTTTGAGGGGGAAATAGAGGAAGGAAATACAAGGTGGGGAATCGATGCCCCACCAACAAGGTGAAAGTTCTGATTCCGATCAAACCAATTTTCTTTGAAGTAAGACAAAAAGGGATAAAGAAAGAATGAAACCTGAGAAGCTAGAATGACAGCATCCTGGTGTATATAAAGAGTGAAATTACTAGTGAGATTGAATGGCCCTGTTAACCATTTTCCAGGAGGAACAATGAGCTGTGCTCCCCCATCTGTTCCAAATTTACTCAATTCACTTGTAGCTTTTCGAAATGCCTCTGTGTTAGACGTTGTCCCATCACCTTTGCCTCCAAAATCTGTCAAAAATGCTGTGCGCTTTCGACAACTAAAAGCTTCATACTCAACACATTCCGCTGCTCCAAGACAAAGTATTCCCCATGTCAAAAGGACCATCAATTTCTCCAGAAACTGTTCCAAAAAATACAGAAAAATCCGTTAATAATAATAATAACGGAAATAATAATTTCAATAATGAACATTAAGAAGAAAAGATAGATTTACATGGCATGTTGATGTGTGATACAACTCCATTGTTGAACGAAGAGCTTTCGAATGAATGAATATTGGTCTAATGATTCTGTTATATACTGTAATGTAGATTGAGTCAAACTAAACATTTATTAACTCTCCATTTGAGGAGATTTTCCACGTTTGTAATAAAAGAAAATTTTGCTACTTAAAGGTCAAGAGAAAATGAATTTACTAGATGCAAATTTTGTAGGAAATTTGATGATTTGGTTATTAGAGATCCTCTTGTCATATTGCATTTGCAAAGTATTCAATCGGTAAAACAATTGTAGGGCTAAGCCAATCAATCTTATAAAAGAGGAAAATTAATCGGGAAAATGGATTCTGAGGTGTCAACTGTAAGTATGCATTTAACAATGTTTTACTTCTTTAAGTTTCGGTCAAATATTTATTAAGTACTAATTACATAAGCATTTAAAAAAAAGGAGCTACAGATAATTTGATATTCTGTGATTATGTTAACAAAGTTTTACTTCTTTTAAGTTTCGGTCAAATATTTATTAATTGCATATGCATTTAAAAAGAAGAGGTACAAAGAACTTGATATTCTATGATAATGACAATTTTTATAATACATTCAAAAATAATCTTATAAATAAAAATGCTTAAAATAATACAATAATTTTTACAAATATACAAATTAAAAAAAATAGATTATTTGTCCTTATTAAAAAAACAGATTGCCTATTTAAAATAGCCTGAAATGTTTGTCTTTAATGTGTTTTATTATTTTCAGTTCTTCGATATCTAGGTAAAATATCTTGATTTCGAGTAATTTATAAAAGCATATATCTAATATATTATCTTCATTATTCTTATCAAAAAAAAAAAAAATCTTGTTCAAATTAATAGCATAAACACTAATTGAACAAAATCTTGATAGAGAGATCCTTGATTCATAGCACAAATACTGAAATTTTTGGATTTTATTTGACTAGTTTTTAAACATGTGTATTGCATGTGTATTCATGCTAATTAATAGAAATGCTTTTAAAATATTATAATAAGAGTGTGATAAAAATTACATTGAATTTGAAGAGAATAAATACAAGCTCTAATTGATGAATCATGAGCTTATTCAATCAAAATTATTATTATGGGGAACTTATCTATAGGCTATATATGCCTTATTTAGAAAATATTTGTATTTATAGCAATATATATATATATAAATTACTTTAATACATAATGCAGATATTTTACCAAAATATAAGTTTAATATCTTTTAGTATACTTATAATACATTTTTATAAACAAATACATCTTTTATATAGTGTAATTCATTTATATTACATACATAATTCATTTTTAATATATAGTGTGATTTTTTAATTAAAATAATTATAATATATTTTAATACATTTATAATACATACATATATTAACACTTATAACTCACTTTTAATACATAATACAATTGCTATAAATGGTAAATATTTTCAAATATGGAATATCTAGGTAATAAATAAAAAATGTGTTTAAAAACAGTAAATATTTTATTAAAGGAATTTAAAAAGGCAATTATATTCCCACCCCACCCCCCAAAAAAAAAAAGAAGCTACTGCAGATTATGGACTTTTAAATCCCAATTTCTCCTTTATATCATTGTTGTATACCCACTGTATAATAGTGTATATACAACATTTTCCTTGCAAATCCAACATACTGGTCCTTCTGGCTATGCCTGCTGAGATTTTGATGCCTTGGCCCATTTGGGATGCTGTATATCGTGAACGTATATGCGCTGTATATCATTGTATATTCGCCCATCCTCCATCCGTAAACCTGTTGCAACCACATAGATACCCATCGAGAAACACCCAACACTGTTCCAAAAGAAAAGAGGGAGTTTGGGCCTTCGGGGCCCATTAATGGATGCAAAGCTGGAGCCCACTGGACTCGGGTCGATGAGATTCATGCAAGAAAAATAAATAACACGGATTAGCTCCAATAAAAGGGAAGTATCACACAAGTCAGCGGATTCATTTAGCTTTTCTGTTCATATTAAGTTAATTTTTAAGAAATTTTTTATATTTCAGTGAATTGTTCACTTTTTAAGGGATATATTAATTTTTTTTCCTAATTTTACCCTTCATTAATTAAGTTATGCATTAAATAAGTGTTTAGAGTTTGAGAAAAGATTAAAATGAAAAAATATGATCAAATTTTGTTTCTTTTTAATATGTGTAAAATGACCCAATAATTCAGAAAGAATAAGATTTATGCGTGTCTTATGATGTTAAAGACTAGAATCAAGTAACGATTTAAGAATCCAAACAAAATTAAATGGAAGATGAAAGTGAGGAATGAGGAGGGAAGATGAAAGAAAACAACCTTTCCGTTTCAGAAGGAAAGAAGGCTATACTGATGGGAAGTGCAAAGTGATGGTGACCGTATTCTTGGTAAGAATTAATAATTACAGTATTTTGTGTGATTTCATCAGCTTTTTAGAAAAATATGAACTGAAGCTTAACTACTTAACTTTTCCACTATAATGTAACCAATTTTCAATCTTCACCTTTGGTTCAATTCAATTCCCACTCCCTCTATCATTAATGTTATGGTCCCTTGATATGGATCTAGTTATGGGACGCTGCAATATGAAATCAAATGTTTTCTTCCTATGACCTATGGTGCTGGATCGTTAAGAGAGGGCCTGCCATATCTTGAGTTTAAAGTACGTAAAAACTTAATAAGTTTTTGCTTCTCTTTCCATAGAATGCAAATAACTTAAATACAATAATGACGGAGCAGTATTTTTGTCAAGGATGTTGATACTTTTAGAATATGGGTAGAAGATTTTTGTATCAAAGATGTTCAATAATATATATATATATATCAAAATATCTATATTTAACATATATATTCGAAAAAAAAAAATTTGACGAAGGGTGTTCATCTCACCACCCTTGTGTGAGTGTAGCTCCATCCCAGAAATACAACATTGGTGGATTAATCACCCACCTAATAACTGGGAAATAATTTCTTACTACTACTGAAATGAGAAAATGGAGGAACAACATCCTTACCGCTAATAACCGCTAAACAACTGTTATATAGAAAAACAGGGTACATAAATCCTGCTGGTAAACTAAAAGAGTCCTAACTATTAGCCTGCAATCCAAGCATCAGAAGCTCTCACTGTCTTTTACTCAGCGCATTTAGGTGCAGCACAAGTCTGGAACTGTATCTTATCAACAGGTAAAGTATCAGTTGGAAAAGGACAGTCAATTTTCTTATCAGGCAACAGATCACACGGCTGAGGACTGACTTGGCTAGAAACACCTTGTATCTTACTGCAGTTCCATGGTAGTTTGTTAGCATGTTCTGACATCTCAATGGCCGCATTCGATATGCAAATTCCATTGAAGATATCACCATCTATCCCCTCTAATTTCCCTGCTATCGTAACGTTCTTAGCTACAACGCCTTTTAAATTAATTCCTTGAATGACAGGAATTGCTTTAGGATCAAAATGATCACCAGGATGACCACTATAATCGCCCGTCATCCAAAAGGTAAATTTCATTGTCTGTAGTGTCATTCCTCTCACGAAAATGTCTTTGACGTATGCCCCTCTTCCTATACCAGTTTTGATCCTCAGGCCTGATTCAGAATTAATTGCTGCAATATTTTCAGCTCTAACATCTTGAATGCCACCAGACATTTCGCTTCCAATAGCAATGACTGCACTAGAAGGAGATATGCAGGTGAGGTTTCTTATGATTAGGTGTTCTGTAGGCATTCCAAATTCTATTCCATATGCATCCCAACCACTTTTCACTGCTACGCAATCATCCCCTGAGACTATGAAGCAATCTTCAATCCTTGTGTTGGAACAAGAATCTGCGCAATCAGAAAATGAATTAGTAACTACTTCATTATAGGATGTCATTTTCTCACATATTTACTAGTGTTCTTGTAACAAAACCTGGGTTAATCCCATCCGTGTTTGGTGAATTAGTTGGTGCAAGGATTGTTATTCCCTTAATTACCACAAAACTGCATTTTTTGGAAGAAAAAAAATTAGAATCAAAGAGTACAAAAGAAGGTACCACATAAACTTAAATTAAGTTCTACGGAATGGTGGTTAAACCATCTTTATTATATAGGATGGAGTGTTGGCTAGTAAAAATCTCTCATGTTCGGAAAATGCATGTTGCAGGGATGAGGATGTTGAGATGGATGTATGGACATACAAGGAGTGACAAGATGAGGGATGAGGTTATTCGAGAGAAGTCGGGAGTGACCTTTGTGGAGGAGAGAAGCAAGATTGAGATGGCTTGTGCATGTGCAAAGGAGGTGTCTCGACACTCCAGTTAAGTGGTGCAAGAGGTTGGTTTTAGGGTTCCGCGGAGGGATAGGGATAGACCAAAAAAAGTATTGGGAGAGGTGATTAGATAGGATATGACACAACTTTATATCACCAAGAACATTACCTTAGATAGAAAGAACCGGAGGTTGCATATTAGGATAGAAAGCTCATATTAGGATAGAAAGCTAGTAAGGATAGGTTTTTGTTTTGCCTTGTGATGGTTAAGATTTGTCATAGAATTTGGCATACCACTATAGTTATGCTATTAAAGATCTTTGACTATTTTGCAACTTTTAATATTTTTGTTGTAAAATTGACATTATTATTCGTTCTAGCCGATATTTTATATCCATTGTTTCTTCATCTTCATTTGGGCCGATACATTTGAGCCGAGAGTCTTTGGAAAATAACCTCTCTATCTCTATGATATAGTAGTGAGGTCTGCACATGCTCCACCCTCCCCATACCCATTTTGTGGGATTTTAATAGGTATGTTGCTATTGTTGTAAAGAGTACATATCAAAGTTAGTCTATAAAAGGATATGATATAATTAAGTGAGAGGAACAAGAAAGTAAACCTGCTGTATACAGGATGGACATTCCATGAAGGAGAATTGATCAATGTAAGATTGGAAATCTGAACATGATCAGAAAACAAGATTTCAATTAGGTAAGGTCGGGTGTTTTTCAGTTGATGCTGTCGAAATTTAGTCCACCATGGTTGACCTTGACCATCTATGGTGCCATTTCCACCTGGTCATCATCAGCATACATATAAAAGAATAACATCAGAAACGTTGGCAATGGTGTCTGAAATATCATGGACTCAAACAGAGGATTTATGATATCGAGGATTTATACCTCTGATCCCGATTAACTTGAGACTTAGGCGTAGTAGTTATTGTATTTGGCATATTATTTTGTCTTGATAGTACAGAGAAGATATTTACCTGTAACGACTACATCAGTCAAGTTTGTTCCAAATATGAGACTGATAAACCTTGGTCCTGGAGCATCCCTTCCTGATCCATAAGATGGCAATGGCGGAATTAAATCCCACTCTGCCTCATCCTGTACAAACAATCACATATGTGTATGTCACAACAAGCATTGCATCTTGTCCGTGATATAATATATATGTATAAACTAGTAATTATAGTCATTTTCCTATTATATTTTTCAAGAAATTGCATTCCTTATATTCAAAGGGTAAAGTACCCCATCATTTACTAGTTTTAATTGTTTGTGTCAAGTCAACAGAGGGCAAGTAAATTTTCTGATTTATTTTGTAATCATTGACACCGTAGACGATTTAAAGGGGTATCAAGGAACAAAATAACTCCTGGAGACCAAATTCCTTAGTCCTCCCATTCCTGGAATCGATAGGGCGGGATAGCAGGATTTTCGTTTGTTTGTAAAATTGTCAAAGAGTTGAATAATGATTTTTTTTTCTATGCATTCAAACATAACAGATTCAATTATGTGAAATCCTTCATTCACATTCTTTTTCACCAAAACATTTCCGGTTCTATGATTGATTCATGTGATCAAAGAAATAGTCTTTTCACAGATTCCTTCCTTTTTACCCCTCCTTTTGTTCCTGATTAGGAAGATAAGAAAAAAATCAAACCAATTTTTCTTTTTTAAAGGGAAAATAGAGGAGGGAATACAAGATGGGGAATTGAAGCCCACAGGTTCCCGATCAACCAAGTTTCTTTGAAGTAAGACAAAAAAGAGATAAGGAATGAATGCAACCTGAGAAACTAGAATGACAGCATCCTGGTGTATATAAAGAGTGAAATTACTAGTGAGATTGAATGGCCCTGTTAACCATTTTCCAGGAGGAACAATGAGCTGTGCTCCCCCATCTGTTCCAAATTTACTCAATTCACTTATAGCTTTTCGAAATGCCTGTGTGTTAGACGTTTTCCCGTCACCTTTGCCTTCAAAATCTGTCAAAAATGCTGTGTGCTTTCGACACTTAAAAGCTTCATACTCAATACATTCCACTGCTCTAAGACAAAATATTCCCCATGTCAAAAGGACCATCAATTTCTGTAGAAACTGTTAATCCATTAATAATAACAATAATAGCGGAAATAATAATTTTTATAATTGAATAGATCGATTTACATGGCGTGTTGATGTGCGATACAACTCCATTGCTGAATGAAGAGAATGAAAATTGGTGTAATGATTCTGTTATTTCTTTTGGTGATGATTGTGTCATATAGTGTAGTAATCGGTAATGCAATTTTAAAGCTAAGGCAATCAATGTTACAGAAGAAGAAAGTAAATCGGGACAATAAATTCTGAGGTGTCAACTGTAGAGAAACTGACAAAATGGTTTGTTATACTCAAGAGTTGGTTTAAAATAATTTGTAAATATGCATTAAAACAAGTTTTGCTTCTTTTAATTGCCTCAAATCAAAGGTCAACACTTCTAGTTTTGGTAATTGTTTTTTTCTCTATTTTACTTAATTTTTTATTTAAGGTTCACTTTTGAATATGAATTATTTTATATTTAGAATTCACTCCTTATTTACGACTATTTTATTAAAATAATTAATTAAAATTGTGACTATCAGATATTATGTTGATAAAAAATATGTAATATAATAAATTTTAAAAAAACAGTAAAATTATATTGGAAAAATTTAAACTGCTCTTTATATATTTAGGAATCTTTTGTTATATTAAATTTTAATCAGTTAATTATTTAGCTTCTAATTATTCAACTCTAAATAATTACTTTATGTATTAAAAAACCTAATTAACACATCTATATTATAAGCAATTGAATTGATTTTCTCATCTTCTCCGTTTCACAATAGACTAAACTATTACACCAAATTAATAGTGTTTATTTAATTTTGTTTATACGAACATTGTATTTATTTAGTGAAAAATACTATTTATATATAATTTTTCAATTGATGCGGCACATACATGCAAAGCACGTACACTGAGCTAGTTATACCAAAAGTGGGAAGATTCTAGGTGCAAAATTGAATTACCATTTTGCCTTTAGACTAAATTAAAATATTATAAATTATTTAATTAATTCAATATCAAATATAAAAATAAAAATTTGAAGAGTCTGGAATCAAATAACAAAGCTTTATGTTAAATACAATCTCATCAATTGTATTGAATCATGTAGTAAACGGAAGAATTGTTCTGTCTAGTAAAAGCATCTAAAAGAGAGAGCTACAGAAAGCTCGATATTTTATGATAATGATAATTTTTATAATACACTCTAAAATAATATTATAAATGAGAATGTTTAAAATAATACAATAAATGTACAAATTAAAAATATAAATTGTCTACTCTTATAGAATAAAATAGATTATCTGCTTAAAATAGTCCGAAATATTTGTCTTCAATGTGTTTTATTTTGTGTTTTGTTATTTTCATTTCTTTGATGTTTAGGTAAAATATCCCATTTTGAGTAATTTTATAAAAGCATATGTCCAATATATTAGCTTCCTCATCCTTGTAAAAAAATTCTTGTTCAAATTAACAGCACAACATTAATTGAACTAAATCTTGATGGAGAGATCTTTGATTCATAGCACAAATGCTGAAGCTTTTTGTCAAGCCTGAAGGCAATCCAAACAAGTCTCTTAGCATATCGTTTGCACATTGATTTTGCAAAAACAATAAAAGATAAATAAGCACATAGCAAATAATTTCTAAGGGAAGCAGGGCTTTGGACTCACGCTATGGGGATGTTATTGGGAAGAGGATAAACATGAATCACATAGCAAATAAGTTTAAGGGGCAGGTAAGTATGACTCACGGTATGGGGGCATTTAGGGACTTGGGACTTTCATCACTTTCCATCACTATATCAATAGCGTCAAATAGCATCACATAAGGGATAAGATAGAAGGGATAAGTCTCCATAAAATCTCAACATCAAATTATAGGTACATAGTGTAATATCCAACAACACCTCTAAGCATAAATAGGATGGAGCCAAAGACATGTTCAAGGCTCACCCTCAAACTAGAAAGTAAAGTGGAATAAGGTCTCAACATAAGTAAGATAGAAATCGGATATTGTCCCCGAACTAGAGGACTCACCAACTCTCTTTTTTCAATGATCCAAAGCTAACCACGTGGAGGATATCGATGAGTGTCGGTCCTTGCATGGTTAAATCATGCAGGCATAGAAGTATGCGTCAGTACTTGGAATATACTGGTATATAGGTATGCAATGCATGACATAAAAATAAATAATGAAATGATTCATACTAAGTTCTGTGATAAAATGATACATTTACAAAGGCATTAGTAAGTCGTAATCAAGTTAACATAAGGGACAACTTCAAAAAGAACATAGTAGGATGCATAGACGAACATAATCGAGGATAAGCAAATTATATAAACTTGGAATATATATATGGCTAATCATTTAGACATTTTATTCTCACCATAAAAGAAAACATGGAATAATGCACACGAGAAATAAAGAACTTACCCTAACTTGAATGCAGGTCACATAAATTTAAATTAGTGAGAAACACATGATGTCATACATAATTAAAGTACTAATATAATTTGGTGAACAATACATCACTTTATATAAAAGACTATTTTATTATGCAAGGAACGTTGATAATCATAATGGAGACCACCTCACACACTTGTAGACATCATCATGTACCTTTAGGAGAAATACCATTGGAACTTGTGAAACAATGAATCCTAGGAACTTTAAATCACCTTTGTACATAACATAAAGGAACCATTTAATTTATCATAAGAGGTCTTATGATATGAAATGATCCATACTAAGTCTTGTAATAAAATGATATATTTACAACGGCATTAGTAAGCCATAATCAAGCTAACATAAAGGACAACTTCAGAAAGAACATAGTAGGATGCATCGACGAACATAATCGAGGATAAGCAAATTATATAAACTTGGAATATACATATGGGTGATCATTTAGACATTTTACTCTCACCATAGAATATGGAATAATGCACATGAGAAATAAAGAATTTACCCTTACTTGAATGCATGATAGGTCACATAAACTTAAATTAGTGAGAAACACATGATGTCATACATAATTAAAATATTAATATTCTTGGGTGAACAATACATCATTTTACATAAAAAAAAACTATTTTATTATGCAAGGAACATTGATAATCATAATGGAGACCACCTTACACACTTGTAGACATCATCATGTACCTTTAGGAGAAATACCATTGGAACTTATGAAACAATGAACCGTAGGAACTTTAAATCACATTTGTACATAACATAAAGGAACCATTTAATTTATCATAAGAGGTCCTCTTGGGAACATGAGGAGAACTTGAACATATGTGATAAAATCATTTGAGTTCGTTAAACGATGAGTTATATGAATTCGAAACATCATCAATAGTAGTAAGCATATTTGGACATAATAAGAAGGGACCATCATAAATCATCATAAGAGAATATCTTGGGGATTTGAGGGGAACATGAGCATATATAAGAAAATCATAGATCAAGAGTGGCATATACCATAAAGTTTTGGGGAGTTCATAAAAGATAGTGAGAGAGACCATAATCGACATAAACCATATGAGCTAATCCATGAAGTCCCGATGTTTCCCCTACACCAGAAGATAGGGGAAAATCACTTGCTAAGGTGAACCTCCTAATGCCTAAGTGGATCCACTCACTACGTCTTATGTGAACCGGGTACTCACCTCTAGTTCTTAGACTCGAGTACTCGCCTCAAGCCCGAACTCGGGTACTCGCCTCAAGCCTTCATATTTAGGGTACTCGCCTCTTAGGGATTGAGTAATTGCCTCTATCCCCTTTACCTATGGTGCCACGTAGTTTTAGGACTTGGGTAATCGCCTCTAGTCCACTTGGTGCTAGGTAGTCTCTCACAAGAGTAGGAAAATTATACGTCATAGTATCAATCATAAAACCATTCCAAGTCATGTGGGAGGGCTACTTTTCAAATCTCCAACCCATTGAAATTATAAATTCAAAGTCATAACATAGCTCCTTAACCATTCCTTAGATGGGAGATCCTCCACCATAATACATTCATTCATTAAATAGATGGGAGATCTTCTACCATCAATATTCATTTATAAGAAACTTTTCATAAGTCAATGTCTCATAAGCCTTCATTTCTCATTATTTAGACATCATACCTTAAGGCATATAGTGAATATTATCAATTTAAATCATTCTTAAACAACCATCACAATCGTACATATCATCTTTCAATACATGGACATGGAAATATGAAATCTGTTGAAAACTTTTACGAGCCCAACTCACCCACTATAGAGGACCTAGATGTACTACACACACTATACCGACTCTTTGAAGCTGGTTGACCTTTGATTTTATAAATCCTTAGTGCACAATAATACTTAGGCGGCAGTGCCGATCATATATCATTCAGGCGGTATAACCGACTATATATTACTCAGGCGGCAGAACCGACTATATAAAAATAACACCAGTGCACTAAGAACTTAAAAAACAGACTAAGGCTTAACCGAGAAACTTAAGAGAAGAGAACACTTTTATTAATACAAAATACAATTACAATATTACTTACTTACCTTAATATTTTTCTCTTCTCTACCTATAAACTCTCTTTCTCTAACTCACACTCTTGGCACTCTTTTCTCACTTCTTCACTCCTTGCACAAATGGTAGAACTTACCCCTATTTATAGATTCTAGTGGCCAATGGATTGTTGACACATGTCAACACCTTAGCCATTTATTATTCAAAAATATCTAGATTCTTCTAATATTAAACATTACAAATATCTAGATTTTTTTATGGATACTTCTACACACCTACTAATTCCATATTATTCTAGAGTATTCTATAAAACTCTACAATACCCCTTACCTCTCTTAATTTCTTGAGAAAATTCTAGACATGTTTAAAAGTAGCTAGTGTATTCTTTAACAATCCCCCTCACTAGCTACTTCCCTTCAAGGCAAACTTCTTTCTAAAGTCGACTTGCAGACCATGCCAAGCGCCTCTCGAAACTTTTCAAACTTTGTCTTGTGAAGACCCTTTGTGAGGATATCGGCAGTCTGCTCTTCTGTCTTTGATAGGCACCATCTCAATTTCTTCCTCAAGGACCTTTTCTCTTATGTAATGATAGTGAATTTCTATGTGTTTGGTCCTTGCATAAAAGACTGGATTTTCTGTCAAGCGAATGGAGGATAAATTATCATAGAAAATCCTTACTTGCTATTCTGTTGGCTGGTGAAGGTCCTCCATTAACTGCTTAAGCCAAGTGCTTTGTTGTGCTGCCATTGCCGCTGATCGATACTCTGCTTCAGTACTTGATAATGCCAAGTAGGTTGTCTCTTACTGCACCATGATATGGCTCCTGATCCGAGACTGAAGAAGTATCCCGTTGTTGACCGTCGCGTGCTACTATCTCCAGCATAGTCGGCATCACAATGTCCCATAATCTTGCAGTCTTTTGTCTTCTTGTATAGAATACCAAAATTGATGGTGTCCTTTACATACCTGAGGATGCGTCTGACTGCATCAAGGTGAGGCTTCTTCGAATTGCTCATGTATCGACTAACCACTCCAACTGGATAGGAAATATCTGGTCGGGTCAATGTAAGATAAATGAGACTCCCAACCAACTACCGGTACATTATCACATCATCCAGGTTCTTTCCTTCATCTTCTAGTAGCCTCACATTGGAGTCCATAGGAGTAGAAATCGGCTTGCAGTCAAGCATCCCATACCTTTGTAAAAGGTCCTTGGAATATTTCTGTTGGCCCAGAAATATCCCTTTCTTTGTGCGCTCCACCTCAAGTCCAAGGAAATGCTTCAACTCTCCAAGCTCCTTCATCTGAAAGCTGATTGAGAGATTTTCTTTTGTCCTTTGTATCTCCTCGGAGTAGTCTCCCGCGATGATCAAGTCATCCACATAGACTAGGACTATTGCTATTCTATCATCCTTGGCCTTTACAAATAAGCTAGAGTCTGATGGAGCAACTTTGAAATCACTCTGCATAAGAAACTCACCGATCTTTCCGTACCATGCTCGTGGGGCTTGCTTCAAGCCATAGAGTGCCTTCTTTAGTTTGCAAATATACTCGAGGTGTGTCTTGCTCTCGAAGCCTTTTGGTTATTTCATATAAATATCCTTGTCAAGTTCGCCATGTAGGAATGCGTTCTTTACATCCATCTGTCATAATCTCAAAGACTTGCAAGCAACTAATGCAAGTAAGACTCGAACAATTGTGATCGTTGCTACCGGGCTAAATGTTTCTTCATAAATCTAGCTCATATTGTTGAGAGAAACCCTGAGCCACGAGTCGAGCCTTATATCTCTCAATTGAGCCGTTTGAACGGGTCTTTGCCTTGTAGACCCATTTGTAGGATATAGGCTTCACTTCCTTCGGTCTTGGCACTAAATCCCATGTTTTATTTTCATTTAGTGCCTTAATCTCTTCCTCCATTGCCATACGCCACTCGAGGCTTTTTTTTGCTTCTTCATACAAGGATGGCTCAATAGGTATAGACTCATCAACAAGGGCAGCATTGGCATACCTTGGATTAGATTGTCTTAGTCTTGTTGATCTCCGTAACTCTTATATATGCTCTCTGACTTCCATCTAGCTTGGACGAACCTCCTCTGATATAGATTGATATACACCAGTTTTCCATGGACTCTTTTCCCTGGAGGATGACCCATCTCCTTTTTCACTTGGATCCAATATTTGCTCTTCATGTTCTGCTTTATTTTCTGTAACATCTTCTTCTAAACCATGAGATGCAGTTTGAGTTTTAGTTGTCTTTCCTGTACTGGAAGCTCGATCTTTTCACGTGACCACCAAGCAGAAGCTTCATCAAACACCACATTTCTTGAGGTATGGCACTTTCCTGTGGTTGGATCACAACATCTCCAGCCTTTTCGCACATCATCATAACCAACAAAGATGCACCAAATTGCCTTCTTCTCAAATTTGCTCCTTAGGTGATCAGGCACAAATACATAGCAAACACAGCCAAATACTTTGAGATGGCC
>JAPFFP010000070.1:2709717-2726280 GCA_026153255.1 Solanum medicagineum
TATTCTAGAGTATTCTATAAAACTCTACAATACTCCTTATCTCTCCTAATTTCTTGAGAAAATTCTAGACATGTTTAAAAGCAGCTAGTGTATTCTTTAACAAAATCTATCTCATATAATCCTCAACTTCATAGTACCTCATGGTATCACAACATATATAGCTTTGAATATCATAAACTAGTTCATTAAACCATCACATCATAATATCAAATAAAGGGCTTCATATCATTCATAACATTTATAACATTCTCATTAACTCATAGCTTGCTTAATTTCCCTTCAACATAAATAATATTTATAAGTCACATGTCCTACCATAAAGTCTTCCTCACATAAGAGATTTGCCACATAACTTAGTCAAAACATGATGGATCTATGTATTTAAGCTTTAAATCATGCAATTCAAAGTATAAAACATGAAAGGAGTAAAAATAAAGTCATTTAAGAATCATTCAAAACAACCCACCAGCATACTTGCAAACCCCAATTTGGGTGTCACGAAAACCGTTCAAAAATTCATAATATTTTTAAATCTTTCAAGATGTCATAGCTTACAATGCTTTAATATAATAAGCATATTATAATCTCAATCATTAGTAGGAGCCCATGCATCAATAAATCAATAACCAACAATTTCCAACATATTTCATGTAATGGAGCGATAATAGAAAATACTCATAAAGAATTAGTCATTAGAATCAAAAAATTTGATAAAAATAATCTTGGGGCTCCATGGGTGGAAGAACTCATGGATGGAAGACACACATACCTTAATCTTAGAGTTTTCTTGAAGAAGTACTTGAGGAAAACTTGAGGGTTAAATTGGGTTCTTGAAATCCAAAACAAGTTCTTGAGATTCTTGAATTTTGATTGGATAGTTGATGATGTTTTGGAGAGGATTTTGAGAGATTTTTGAGAGCTTTTGGTGTGAAAAATAGCTAAGGAATGAGGGTTTTCCGTCTATATAGGCAATTTAGTTATTACTCAATTGCCCCCAAGTGAAAAGGAAGGTTTTTCGGACTTTTTGAACTAGTCAGCGACAGGTCCGCGTCGCGGCCTGGTCGCACATAGCTACTGGTTTGCGAAATTTCACCGAAAAAATATTTTTTCGGCACGGACAAAATATACCTTGTAGGTAACCGCTTACCCGCACAATTTTGCCCTCTGAACAAGAATATGAAGTCGTATTTGTGAAATTCTGCACGAATTTTGAGATATTAAAAAAAAAAAACCATAGAGTCTTTCCGAATTACGTTGAGGGGTGTTATACTTTTGGATTTAATTTCTCAATAAAATAATAGGTTGATATATGCTAATTAAAAGAACCTCTCTGTCTCAAGATAGACATAAGATTTGCGTACACTTTATCCTCTTTAGATTCACTTGTAAAAATTCACGATGTATATTATTGTTGTAGTTCTATAAAATAATAACATTTCATGATTTCGACAATATTAGTTTAAAGAGGTTCTAATGTATTATGCAATAGTACTACATGAAAACACTTTTCTTTGGTCATGATATTTTCATATGTCATATTTTTTAAATATTTTAAATAATTAATTATTATAATATTTATAATATCATTTTTAGATATTTACATAAAATATTATTGTGTTCTAAACATGATATTTATTTATATTTGAATTTGCCTGGAAAAAGACATTAAGTAATATGTACCATTACATCCAATGAAATAGAAGAGTAATTTTCACTTTCTGATTCTCACTTCCTTTTAAATTTGTGCGATTTTAAACACGTATGAAGTTCATGTGACTAAAAGTATGACATTAAAGATAATGTATTTTTAAATATAATAAAATCTCAAATATTATAAGACAATGTTAATATGAAAATAATGATTACATCTAAAACGGAACAAGTGAAAAATATATTTTTCTTTCACACATGAATATCTTTTAATCTTTTATGGTGAGCAGAGGTTGACATAAATCACCTAAAAAAATTAAATTAGGATTGAATAGATATCTATTGTTTGCACTTTGAAAGTTTGATTCTCCTTCTATTAAATAAGTGATGTTTTTATTTATTTATTTTAAAGTAAGTAGTATTTTAATCACGAAAATTATTATTTTCCTCCTAAAATTAAATATCTTGTAATACATGAAATTATATACACTATTAAAAAGTCACTTTTTTATCCAAAGTATTTAACTAAAAATAAGCTAATAAAATACGTATTACTTTATAGGAATGAAGTATTTTTTTTTTTACAAAATTCACAGACAATTTTCATTAATTATAATTAGAGGTGGATATAAATATAAATATCAAAAAAATCTAACTGAATCAAACTAACTTTGTTCTTCAATTTTAATTCTTTGATTTACTTTGGTTTAATTTTGAGTTTTTTTTTTCAATAAAGCTACGATTTTAAGAGTGTTCAAATAAAAAATATTGTTTATTTTAAAATAAAGAATATTTAATATCCATGTTAATTATAAATTATTAAATTAAACTTTATAAGTATCAACCTGAAATACTGAATAATCGTAATCGTGACCCTTCCCACTCAAGTGATAATTTTGGAGGATTTAGTAGCTGTGGTCGCAGATGAGGGTTTAATTTGTCATATTATAATTTTTCTTTTTTTATTTAATTAAAAAATAAATAAAAATTTTATGTGGTAATTTTGATATTTTCTATGCTAAAAAAAGAATAATTTACTTTTTTTTAATCTATTTTAAAAGAAATTTTCACTTTTTGATAAAATTTTTAGTTTTAATTTTTTATATGTCAAATTTAACACCACCAAAATTAAAAAGCATTTTAACTTTTAAGGTATATTAAGAAATCAATTCAAACACTCTAAGTTAATGGCCATTTAATTTGTAGCGGATATTGCCTAAAGTAAACTAATTAGTGCCAAATTTCGACATGCAATAGAAAATTTTGATTTTACTGATCGCCTAACAAAATTAGACACGTTCCAAATTCATGCTTAAATTTAGCGGAGTTCTTGAATATTTAAGTGATAACCGTCATTCCCAAAAATGCAAAAAATTGGGTCGGTTTATCCCACCGCTAGCTTTTCATGTTCATCATTTAAAAAATATAATTAAATGATACTTTTTTTTAAAAAAAAGTGGATAATTAAAATTTAATATTTATTTATTAGAAAATCCTCCATCAATTTTGTCATTCTTAGACTCTTATTGTTTAATTTGTTTTTTTTGTTTTTTTTTTGTTTTTGCTCATAATCAAATTTAATATGGTACTGTTCAAAATATGATTTTAGATATGTTATGAGATAAATTTAAATAATTGAATTTGTATTGATTATAATTTGTTATATCATCTTATTTTAATGGTTCTAAAAGATTTATTTTATCTTTTTTATCTTAAAATTGACTTTAGATATTGTTAGCCAGATATACTCTAATGGTTAAATATGTGTTTATATAGTCAACTATATCATTTTATCTTAATATTTCGGTAAAAAAATCTCTATCTCGTTATTCTCCATTATTTAAATAAATCATGTGTTATTTTAAATATAACTAATTTCGATATGTTAGCTGAACCGGAACATACTCAAATAATTAAATTTATATTTTATGTAACTAATTGATATTATTTCATCTTATACAAATATTTTAGTTGAATTGGAGATGAACTATACAGATATTAAATCATACATAAATAATATTATTATATTTGATAGTTTGTTAATAAATAAGTTATTCATGTTGTCATGTATAGATTAATACAATATTTTCTACCATTTAAGAATCTATATAGCTAATACATATATTATATATATAAAATTATGAGAAAATTTAGATATTATTTAATTGAATTAATCATAGAAAAATAAATAATTTGAATTTAGAAGGGATTGGGACTACTTTAGAATACTTTTGGTGTGAGAAAGTTAAATTACTAAAAGTGGCAATCCCGTAGTACTTGTGAAAACGAGGGCCATAAGTTGCTCAAGCGAGTTAGTTAGGAGGACCCCGATCCCCTCCATGCTTAATGGGAGCAACGTAACATTTGCACTTTATTTATACACTTCCCACAAGCACTCCACAAACGGAAAAATTCATCGCTATTTTCGATCCTCCACCGTCCATGGCTGCCGGAATTTCAGCCTCCTTTAGCTCCCGAACTATTTGCCTCCGCCACAACCCGTTTACCGGCTCAAAATCCGTCTCAACTGCCCCGCCGGTTCTGTTCTCTTCTCCGTTAATTCATAATTTTGGCGCAATTTTGCGATCTCAAAGAAACCCAAAGTTGGCGGTTTGCTTTGTGCTGGAGAATGAGAAATCGGAAAGTACTATCCAAAGTGAGACTGAAGCAGTAGAGATTAATGAGGAGAAGAGTTTAGCTGCCAGCTGGCTGGCGGAAAAATTGGCGAGGAAGAAATCGGAAAGGTTTACTTATCTTGTAGCTGCTGTGATGTCTAGTTTGGGTATTACTTCTATGGCGATTTTGGCGGTTTATTACAGATTCTCATGGCAAATGGAGGTACTAATAAATTAATTAATTAATTAATCCATTCTTCCCCAGCTTAATCTTTAGCTCTTTGCCTTAATTTTTTTCCTCAAAATTTTATGATATAGGGTGGAGAAGTATCCTTTTCTGAAATGTTTGGTACATTCGCTCTCTCGTTTGGCGCTGCAGTAAGTTCCGTCTTTTCTCGTAGTCAATATTCCTTCGGTCTTATTTTATATTCCTTTCATTTTAACTTATATGGTATATTTTTTATTTTCATAATTAACCTTTTCTGTTTTGATGGTTAAGGTTTTTTTAAAAATAATTTATATATTTAAAAATTAAGTAAAGACTCTATAAGTCAAAAATTAATAATATAAAATATTTGAAACACCTTCTGATAAATCATAGTCAAATTATCTCTCTTAAAATTCAAATTATATAATATATAAATTGAAACAAAAAAAATATATCTTAATTTGAATAGGATGAAATTTTGAAAAATCCGTCTTTGACATTAAAAGATGTGGTCCTTCAGGTAGGAATGGAGTACTGGGCAAGATGGGCTCATAGAGCGCTTTGGCATGCTTCTTTATGGCACATGCACGAGGTTAATTTCCAAATTTACTTCAAATTATTAGACAATAATTTGGATTCTTACTCTTGATCTTTGCTAATGGGGAAAATAAAGATTCTTGTCAAGTTTTTCACCAGCAACCAAATATATGTTGACTCATAATGATTTTTTTTATATAATATTTGCAGTCACACCATAGACCAAGAGAAGGACCTTTCGAGATGAACGATGTTTTTGCCATAATCAATGCCGTTCCAGCTATAGCTCTTCTTTCATACGGTTTCTTCCATAAAGGCCTCGTCCCCGGCCTCTGTTTCGGCGCTGTATGTTCTCATTAACTGCGTCTCTTTTTTTCTTCCAATGAGTTTAAGTTATATCTTTCTTATTTTTAAGATTATGAATTCGACATTTGGAGCAGACAGACTTTGTGTTAGATTTATAGTTGGTGTGAATTGGGAAATGAAGGTCGAAAACATTAATAAGTAAAGGGCTCTTCATTTTCTCCCTCATCGATAAAATTGAGAAAAAATACTGTCCTTATATTCGGAAATACTTTCTGTAACTCTTAAAGAGTCAAGGGATCCCTCGCGTCGTCGCTTGCTCGGCTACAATTTTTGCTTTGGCAAATAATGTGATTGATTGATATAGTCCTAACACTTTGTAAATTCACATGGATAACCTGGTTGTGTAAAAAATTTCTTTTCTGTGACATTATACATGCTATCAATATGAGAGCATTTATTTACTACGAGATCACCGAAAGATATATATATATATATAACCTTCTTAAACTTAGGATTTATGATCTTGAAAATAAAATAATTTTTTGACTACGACAAGTAAAGGTGACTCGTTGAAAAAATATTATATTGGCTTTCTATGTAACTTGTATTATTTTTTAAATTTATAGGAGAGACTATTATGGATATTAGTCAGAAAAAGTAAAGAAATTTTTCTTTTCAAATGTAGGGATTGGGGATCACAGTGTTTGGGATGGCCTACATGTTCGTTCACGATGGACTGGTTCATAAAAGATTCCCCGTAGGGCCAATTGCCAATGTACCTTATTTCCGTAGGGTAGCTGCGGCACATCAGGTAACAAAAAGTTTATTGGACTGTAGCTTTACTCTTGATCATAATTTAATCACAATTAGCACTATCACTTAATTAGATTAATATTAAATTGATTGGTCTCTAATTTTTCAATTAATTTGTATTTTAACGGATTCTCACGACTGCGATCTTCTTTGATTTTGCTGTCTGGGGATTTCAGCTTCATCACTCGGACAAATTTGATGGTGTCCCATATGGCTTGTTCCTAGGACCTAAGGTGCTGCTGTCTCCCCAAATGAATTATAATATGTAGTTAATCTCGAAATTTTAATAATTTAATTGATTGATTGGAGACTGACGGTGGATTAATGGTGCAGGAATTGGAAGAGGCAGGAGGACTTGAAGAGTTGGAAAAGGAAGTCAACCGAAGAATTAAAATTTCGAAGGGTTTATTATGATCAAAAGATAGTCCAATGATGAAAGGCACTTGTATTTAGGTTCTAGATCATTGAATGGTAAACAGAAGAAGAAAATAGAATGTATAAATATATATAATAAAACAAGCTTTATATGGAAAGGTCCTTGTCTTCTTTTTTGGTTCCTTTACCCAATGTCCCTGGTACTTATTGACAAACCAGAAAAATGATTTAAGACTAATTCAAAACAAAGAAATGTACAGTAAGACTTATCGTAATGGTGGCGCTTCATTTTTGAACGTGCCTCATTCGCCGGCGCTTGTGCGTTGCAAGTGGAATTCTGAGGTGTAAGGTTGGTCGATACATGTCAAAAACATGAAAAATTACAACTGCCTCTATTTTTTTAGTACGATTTATGTATGTATAATATACACATGATATATTCAAAATTTTCTTCCATTATATATTTGTGAAATTTTAATTGTACTTAGATTTTTTAATTAATCTTTATTAAAACTTTTATTTATTTATTTAGTGAATTGACATAAAAACAAACAAATCAAAATTGTCTTCATTCTCTTGCTGAATCGCTTGTCCTCTGATGTGAGATTTGACGTGAATATATCTAATTGAAGATTTTTGATTCATGCTACTTTTTTCTAATTTGGGTTTTTTAAAAATTAAAGGAATGATACTCGAAACACGTCTTCTCCAATGAATTCCTTTAATCCTTCAAGTTATTATATGCTTATATGCATTGCTATTCTAATCACTTATGATCTAGAAATATTGGCCATATTTTCATTTTATTAAAAATTAAATTGATTATTTCCAAATAAAAATTATAACACTCTTTTTATGACAAATATTTTTAAAAAAAATATACCACACTAATTCTTTTATTTTTATCTTGTATGCAATTATTTCATGTGAAACAAATATAGTTGTAAATTAATTTTATGCAAGTTAAAGTTCACAGAGTGTCGAATATCTTCATTTGAATAAATTTGCTTTGAGATAGTACTTTATCTTTGAATCGAGATTCAATTGAACTCACACCATTCGAACAATTAAAATTAAAAATATATATATATATGATCTTTGACTCTTGATTTTCATGTAACCGACTTACTATATTAGAAATTAAAGCATAATATTTGTTGTAATACTAAAAAAAATATATATTGTATGTCATCCTGTTATAGTAACTTTCAATTGGCTAAGTGGTTAGCTCATTAGGTCGATTAAGCAAGTGTCGAGAGTTCAATTTTCGCCTTGTACATGCAACAACCAATTGATCAGCGACAAATCCTTAAATAGAGCTTAAATCCGCGAGAAATTAATCCTTGACCTGTCGGTCGGGATATCTTGAAAAACCAAAAAAAAAAAATACAATTAAAAACAATAAGTAGCAAAAAGGCCACTGAATAATTAATGTGCCATGTGTCGCCTCAATATTGTAGGTGGACAGTCCAAATACATCTGCAAAGAGCTGGAAAAATAAAAAAAGAGGATTCAACTTTTGTCTTGATAATGGTCTCCCCGATATGTCCATTATCCATTTATCTCCATGACAAATGTTGTTTTTCTATTTAAAGAGAACAATCAAATCACAAAAAAGTTAATATAGTGAGAGTGTAATTGCATTTGTTGATTGAGTTGCCCACCAAAATCAAAATGAACACACACATCATGTTACCAATAGAGACAACATTCCGCGTTGTTAGGTCCAATAGTATAACACAGAGAAAAACAAGTGGCCCCTGGTCCAATTAGAATTAGAATTAACGTTAGTATGATGTGTAATGGTGCCTCACTTTTAAATACAATTTATAAATTTTCTAAATATTAATTTTGACTTTTGACAGGTAAACATATATGTACATGCTCTAAACCACCTTGAGGCACATATTAGGTCATACACAATTTTATATATATTATCTATTTCTTGCTTGATATTTGATGAGAAAATGAAAAGTAAAATTACCCAATTACACTCCTTTATTTATAATATTTTTTATTATTGCCCATTCTTAAAAATTTCAAAATCCCTTCTTTCCATCTGGATGCATTAATTCAACAATCCGACTACATTAATTCAGTAATCTGGATACATTAATTTTGATTCTTAAATTATTTGTATGTTCAATGTATCATGCTTTAAATGTTACCTATTGATACTTAAAAATTCTAATTTTTATATTCGAAACTGAATTAATGTATCCAGGTTATCGAATTAATGTATTTGGATTGCTATATTTTTTTAAGGTATTTCTATTAATTGAAAAGAATAATACTGTTTACAGTATGTGATTTATGTAAACCTACCAAAAAATCATTACGAGAATTTAATGAATTCAAGGCAACTAATTAAGGATCATACATATGTTAGAAAATCAACAAATGGATAATGTTGTTTTGCTACTTAACCATTGGTTAAAAGACTACCCCTTTTATCATTTAAGCTAGTTTGACCCTCTATTAAATAACACATTATTGTTCTAGTCTAGTGGGAATAAAGTGAAAAAAATGGTCAATAATAATGCTCTAGCAAGATCACTTTTTGAGAGTTGACTTTGAAATCTTATCATAAAAAAAGGGCCGCTTATCAAATGCCAGGTATTTATGTATTAACAGTAATAACTAACTTATTGTTTAAACAATTATATTTAGATGAATACTTTATGTATTATCCTTCCATCATGAACCAACAGATAAACGTCACTTTGCTAAACCTTCCACCCATTAACATAAAATATTGCACTCTCATCTTATCACCAAACTACCATTTTATTTGTATAATAACATATAATAAAATGTGCTGTTTTTCTTATTTTAATACTTCATGCACCAAAATAAATGCAATAGTAGCGGAAAAAATGACAATATAAGAGCAATTGTATAATGAATATGGTTAAAATAATAGGAGCAATTGTATAATGAATCATAATACCACTGAAATTTATTTAAAAATAGATTGACCTATGGAATGAATGGAAGTCTAAGTTATAACCAAAACTTAACACCAAACCATATCTAATTTAGGTTTGAATAACCCTTAATTGAATTGCTCTTCGATCGCTATTTACACGGTACGATTTAGAGAAACACTAGCTAACATATTTTAACATCTTTTTCAAATTAATAATCATGCAAGGTTTTGACTCTCTATTTTGAGTTATTGTGAATCTTTATATTTCTAAAAACAAATGGGTGAACTCTAATTATTCTTCATTTATTAAGAATTTGAGGGTCAAATAATTCTAATCAGAGAATTTAATATATGATAGTAATAAGAATTGGTGAACGAGCTAGTCTTGAGTGTTGAGCGCTAGTTATGCCTGTATTTGACATATGATAGTAATTAGAATTGGTGAGCGAGTCTCGAGGGTTAAATCTGACATATGATAGTAATCAAAATTGGTGAGCGAGCTAGTCTCGAGTGTTGAGTGCTATGTGCGTGTGTTTGACATATGATAGTAATTAGAATTGGAGAGCAAATCTCGAATGTTAAACGCTTTGCGTGTATGTAGGACGCACAATTTTAGTTCTATTGGAATCCGATAGGTGCAATATTGGAATACTAGCACAATATGTTTAATCATTTATAATACATTTATATTGCATGCATAATTCATTTTTATTATAATGCATCATCATCATCATCATCATCATACCCAGTAAAATCCCACAAGTGGGGTCTGGGGAGGGTATAATGTACGCAGACCTTCCCACTACCTCATAGAGGTAGAATTTTTATTATAATGCAAACTTATCATAATGATGCTACATGTTATTATAAATGGTAATAAATAAAATGTATAGCTAAAATCAGTAATTATTTTTTAAAACTATGCCCAAGTAATTTTGAACTTTTGAGAATTAATCAATATTCTCTTTGGTTGTAATTTTTAAGACTAATTCAAATTTATTATGATTTATAGTATTTTTAACATGATTTACAATTATATAAATTATTCAAAATGTCTTTATCTAATTATGTAGTACTGATGAAATTTAGAGAGTCAATAAAATTTCTCTTTGACTGTAATTTTTCATATGTTAAGGATTCGGTATATGTTACTTCTTCTATCCCAATTTATATGATACAAATAGAATTTTGAGAGTCAATAAAAAAATTATTTATTTTTTACATTATTATAAGTAGTTAACTATTATAATTTATAACACTTTAAACACAAAATGCAAATATTTAATATATTGCAAATGCGCCTTTTTGATTATTAAAAATATTTTGCTCCATTTGAACCAATTTATGTGGTATCGATGAAATATGAAAAGTCAAATTAAATTTTAATTTGACTATAAATTTTTTATATATAATTTTTAAAAATATTTTAAATATTTAATTAATAATTTTAATTTATATATTTTTAATCTAATTTTTAAAGATATAAGTGAATAGAAATTCATTGTAATAGTTCAATATTTAAATAACCAAAATGGGCTTGAATGCAAAGGAATTTTCACATATAGTCACTCAAAAGTATCTTAATTACACTCCATAGTTATAATTTGGGTAATTACATTTCATAACTATAGCTATAACAATATTTATATATTTCGTTATACAATTTGTGCAATGTTTGTATAATTCGTTATACAATTTGTAGCTTTTATATAACATTTATATAACTTGCTATATTATTCATAGTTTTTGTATAGCATTTGTATATTTTGCTATACAATTCACAGTATTTGTATATTTTGTTATGCAATTCGCGCAATTTTTGTATAATTCGCTATATAACTCGTAGTTTTTGTATAACATTTGTATATTTCGCTATACAATTCACGCACAACCTTTGTGTAATTCGCTATACAATTCGCAGTGTTTGTATATTTCACTATATTAATGACACAACACTTGTATAATTTGCTATACAATTCACAGTGTTTGTATAGTTGATACAGTTCGTTATACAATTCGTTGTACAAACTCCAATTGTAATTATAGAGGATGCTAGTCACGAGCTCTAATTATTTCAAATTATAATTATATTAGTTAATTAACTAGTATATATTTACTTATCCGCAAAATTTTTCCATAAATTCCACAAAGCACCATGTTCATCATGAATTGTGTACTCTTATACTTTATGGTAATAATCATAGTTTTATACAATTTTAATGATAGCCTTTTTATTTTATAATATTTAATTAATATTGTTTAATTGATAAGAATAACAATGGGTATAAAATTAGCATAATTGAAAACTAACAGATATACTTTTGGTTTTTTAAAATGAAAATATAGCATAAACATTTCACGTTATTGGAATACGGAGCAATAGATATGTTATTACGTTTTTATTAAAAGATAAATAAAGTATGTATATATTTTTTTTATCTGACGAAATATTGTTAAATATGTTAGTTTAAATGGAATATTGAGAAGTATTATCTATATTTAATTTAACAAATGTGAATAAGTAAGGAGTATTCCGTCAACGTGCTTACTTGCTTATGAAATTTATTATGTAGTAAAAAATCATCAAGCTCTTTTGAGTATTATTTTTGTTGTTGTAAAATAGAGAAAATATAATAATAAGTAAGAAATAAAGATAAAATAGTATTGAGAGTAAAATGCAGAGAGTATTATATTATTCTCTTTTAGTGTGTCTTTTTACAAAGGATGAATAATAGCGTTTTATAAGATGTAGAAATAATCCATTTACAATCTTTAACCAAAATGTTAGTACATCTTTAAGAAATATATTAATTAAATAGGTATGCTACGTTAGTGGTTTAATTAAATGAAACATCCACAAGTACATGAATTTGTATCACTTCCCCTTGTATGTTCTTGGATAATGTGCTTCACTAAAATCTTACTAGAAAAAATCCAATAAAAAAAAGTCTAGTGAAGAAAAAAGAGTACACATATCTTGTAATATAGTTTTGCCTCATTAAAAATCTCACCGGGAAAACTTAATGGGACAAAACCTCGATTAAGAAAAAAAGAGTACAACACGTATTATGCTCCCTCGATAAAAACTTTATCTGATATTTTGGAGATGACGCATTCCAGTCTTATATCTTAGAGTTTCAAATGTTGACATCGATATTGCATTAGTGAATGAATCCGCAAGATTATAACTCGAACAAATCTGTTAAACAACTGCCTCATTATTTTGTTAAAGATTATGTGCAAAAAAAAACCAGGTGAAACATGTTTTGTTCAATCTCCTTTAATATATATCCTCCCTTTAATTGAGCTGGGCAAGTAACATTATCTTAACAATACACACTCATGGCAAGCTTCATGAATGACTATTAAGTCATTGTTCTATTGTTTGCTTTAGAGAATGTCCTGATATAATTGTACTTCCAAATGTGAATAAATAATCTGTCTGAGATCGAACTTTATGTGGGTCAGAAAAATCTCATGCATCTGCATAATCAATCATTTATTATTTGAATGCATTAGAATACAACAATCACATATCAATTGTTCCTTGAAAATACCTGAATACATGCTTAACACCTTTCCAATGTCTTCTTGTTAGCCATGAGCTGAATCTCACCAATAGATTTAAGCAAATAAACATTTGATCGCGTGTTTTTAGTAAGGTGCATAGTTCCCCAATAGCACTGATATGGGAAGTTTCATCACCAAGAGTCTCCAGTCTCCACATCTTTTTCTTGAAGTTGAAAGGCATCTTTGTTAATATCAAGTGATCTCACAATCATTGGAATACTCAATGAGTATGATTTATCTATGTAAAATTGCTTCTAAACTTTTTGAGTGTATGTTGAATGGTGGATAAATATCCCATTAGTCAAATATTCAACTTGTAGGTCAAGATAAAACTTTATCTAATCAAGATCTTTTATTTCAAAATCTTTCTTCAATAGCTTTTCAAAGTTCCTTAGGAGTGTCAATGATCTTCAAGTCATCAACATATACAAAAATTATAAGAGATTCAGATTTCGACCTTCGTCAAAAATACAAAGACAAATAGGATCATTTTGTGCTCTTCCTTTAGCAAATATTTATTAAAACGATTAAATTCGTCTTGATTGTTTCAATCCATATAAGAATTTATGAAGCTTTATTGAACGAGTTTCTTTTGAATTTTTGTATGCTTCAAGCAATTTGAATGCTTCAATAATTTTCATAAAAATGTCATAGTTCAATTAGTCATATAAATAGGTTGTGATCACATCCATTTGATGCATTTCAAGCTTTTCATGAACTGTCAAATTTATTAGATACCTGAAGGTAATTGCATCTACCACAAAAAATATGTCTCCTCATAATCAATGTGAGACCTTTGCGAAAATTCTTATGGCACAACTCATACTTTATATCTTACGATTTTATCATTTTCATTGTGTTTTCGCATAAAAAACTCATTTGTAACACACTAACTCGACACCTTTAGGTATTCAAACTATTCGTCCAAAAATTTTCACGTTTTCCAATAGAAGTCAATTTTGTTTGAGTTGTTTCTTTCCATTTTGGCCAATCATTTCTCTGCGTACATTCATTGACAGATTTTGATTTTAAATTCTCATCGTGTTGCATTATTTCAATAGCAACATTCTAGGCAAAAATATTATCAACCACAATATTATTTTGGTTTCACTTTTTTCTCGTCGAATACATAATTTATGGAGATTTCTTCATTCTCGTTATTTTTAGTTACTTGGACTTTTTTTGTGGTATCATCAGTTGTTATGTCTCGGAACTCTTCTTGAGCAATTGCCTCAATATTATGATCATTTTGAAGGTATTTTAATCCTATAACATTTTGGGAGTTATTTTAATGCCCCAAAATATATAGAACGCTAGTTCGTCATAATTAAAATCTTATCCTTCACTCTTAATTTTGAACGTTCAAGAATTTTCAAGAAACTTATCAAATTGGGATTATCTTTGAACTTGACATAAATTATTAATTTCATCCCTAAACTATTGATAGGCTTAAAAACACCTTTCAACTTGGTGAACTAAGTTTAAATGCACCCTCAAACTTGACATAAATTATTAGTTTCGTTCTTAAACTATTGATAGGCTTAAAAACACCCCTCAACTTCATGTTTTTGTAACTTATTAAATTTTGTTTTGAAATTTTGTAAAATTTCATTTATTGTCATATTTAAGCTTAGGATCATAGCCAAATTTATCCATTTCTTATTAAATTTTAAATTCAAATTTTATTTTATCATACTTATCTGTTTGTGCACCTAATATCTTCCCTCCCCGCCAATTATATTATGATTATATAAAATATATATATTATATAAAAGATCCTTTTAAAATTATTTAGACAACAAATGTTATGAGCCAATGTGGAATGCATATTAACCCAGCTAAGATCACTGAATCCAAAGAGGCTCCAAACACCATTTATCTTATAAGATTCAACTAGTAATTGGATAAAAATGACTCATTTTATTGAACGAAATATTAAATGCTGCATATCAGTCGGTCAGTTGGACTAAAAGAGGAATTAAACAATAATATGAGGACCAAAATAGCTATTTTCCCTCTGGATACTTCAAATTTCTAGCGAACTTGAATGCTTCCCTAAACGGTAGACACGACATTAGAGCGGTCCTGCTTTGAGCCCCACCTCCCCACATTGAATACTGGAACCGTCGGCAATAATGTCACCGGCGAATTACTCGGCAAAGTTTGTCAGTTATTCCCAAGCAATTACTCTCTCTAATCACCGCCGAATAGTTCAGAGTCGCAAATTAGACCATGTTCGAACAATTTCCCCTTCTTTGAAATTACCCGCACCGATTAAGGAATGCGTCAATGCAGAAGTCATTGGTGCAAGAGAGAGCAAAGGGAAGGAATGGATTCACTTTGTCGGCGTCGGAGGTTGTGGTTTGTCCGCTCTCGCCATGCTTGCTCTCAAACAAGTACACTCTCTGTCACTCATACTATTTATATTTGGTGGCTGACTGTTTTTTTTCTATAAATTTCTGTAACTATAAAGTTGTGAATTGTGATGTTACTTGCTATAGAGTTTCAGAAATGTTAATTTTATATCATGAATCATGTTTGAATTAAGACAGAGAATTGAGTGATTTGACTGTGGTACTCCAAAACCCTGTCTCGGTTGACGGATGGGGTAACTTTTTCAATTTCATGAAATGTGATACCTCCATGATTTCATTGGCGGCAGAAACAAAAAGAATCATGGCCTAAAAACGCTCATAATTAATACAACATCTGATTTGCAAAATAAAACTCAGCAAAACAATGCAGTTTATGCATAATAGTACAACATTCCCTTGGCAATATACAAATGTTTCTTATATGAAACTCTGCCTTACTAATACCAACTTAAATTTAGCGAGAATCTTTATATCATTTCATGTGGGATAGAATGTGAAATAAGACTCTATTAATGTTACTCACGTGGCTAAGAGTGAAGAATTCTGTTGAAGTAAACAATCCAAGCTTGTATTATTGTCCATTGAATAACAGTTACTTAACAACTAGTACACTATTATTAAGCACATAACAATGTATATATCATAGTACGTGAATCAAATGACGCATTATTATTTGGGTAGTTGAATTAGTGAGCTGGAACTTTGTTTAAACTTGTTGCTTTTCTTTGTTCCTTCCTTTTCTGTCTAATGTTTTGGTAGGTTAGAATTAATTGAACTAAATATGGAAGTACACTAGGGTTACGAGGTCAGTGGTTCTGATGTGATGTGGAGCAATGCCATGGATGCATTGCGAGAAGCCGGTGCCCGAGTGTATATAGGACATTCTGAGCTTAATTTGAGAAAGAATAATGGTTCAGTGCCTGATGCCCTTGTTCTGTCAAGTGCGATTCATGGAGGCAATGTGGAGATTTTACATGCCAAGTCTGTTGGAGTACCTGTGTGAGTATATTAATCTTAATCTTTGATTGAATTTCTGTTACCCAAGTTAGACTTGGATTCAGATAGTGGTATTCTGTTCTTCTAGGTACAAGCGAGGAGCTTGGTTGGGCAGGATCACCAAAGATTACAAACTCATTGCTGTCAGTGGGAGTCATGGTAATCTTATTTCTTTTGTGTTCGTTATTG
>JAPFFP010000070.1:2765810-2780897 GCA_026153255.1 Solanum medicagineum
GGGGTTGCTGTTTGCAGGTTTGGTTAGTCAGTAAAACAGAGGAAACTCTGCCGAAATTTCGATAATTCCTTGGCTAAAGATTGAATAAAGAGTAGACAAGTGACATCAGCCAATCAACTTATCAATCAAATCAGACTCAACTCAAAGAGACTCATCTCAAAGGAACTCAACTCAACTCAACTCATCTCGACTCAGAGGGACTCGTCTCAACTCATCTCATCTCATCTCAACTCAGAGGGACTTATCTCAACTCATATCATCTCATCTCATCTCATCTCGACTTAGAGCACTCGGTTAGGAACTTTCTGGGAGTTTCTCTTATCTTACAATAATAACTTATGAGCCAGTGACTGTACAACAATCACGCTGATGTTGCCACAGTCGTTCTGTACTTACCAGGTAGAGAACGAATCGAAACCACATGGACAAGTCCAAATGGAGTTAGCAAATTTGTAAGTCCTCTATTGGTTTCAGGGACTTCTAATTAGAGGGGACCTCAACATAATATGATGTGATTGTCCGGATCCTCACTTACGTTTGGCTACGTAGTTTGATGAGTGCGAGTTGGACTAACTCTTACTCTTTTGGTGCTCGATACTCCTCCCATGACTCAACGCTTATAAAATAATCCATCCAATCAAACTATCTCAATCAGCCTCATGGAGGTGCACTCTTTCAATCAGTCTCATAGAGACGCTAATCATCTCATTAATCAACATCTCTATCAATAACTCAAGGCTCAGAATAATCATTAGGGAACCATTTATAGACAAATCGTTAGAGTTCATTTATAGAGACTCAAGGGGCTATCAAGTTCTATCAACTCATCATCATTCTCACATCACAATCACAATCGACTCTCTCAATCAAGGCTCTAGACTCAATCGCTCTCTTTTTTCATGAATGTTTTTAAAAGTTAACACATAGAATTTATGCAATATCTCATGAAACTATTCAATTCAAGAAAAGAAGTTTATAATGATCATCAACATATGAAAGTACATGTAAGAAGTATAATTTTTCAAGAAAATAATCAAGATTCATGCATGTAGACTCAAGAACCTTCAATTCTTTTCTAAGACTATCTATGGGACACATGGAAGAACAATCTCATGTTTTTAGTTTAGTCTTACATACCTGGAACGAAGATAGACGATTAATTTGGCATGAATCCTTCTTGAAATCTTCAACTTCTCACTCTTCTCTCTTCTTTTTTAGCCCTAGGTCTTTTTCAGAGACTTAGAATGGCTTAAGAATGGGTTATATACCCTTTTTATGCTTAAAACGGCCTATTTTTTATCGTATATTAAGTCTAGAAGGGGTTTGAAAAGTTCTAGGATGCCCCTCATGAAATTCGAAAAAAGTCAATTTTCGAGTCGTGGGGTCCGCAATGCTCACTGCGTATTTTTTTTAGTATTTTTTGTCAAAAATCCTCCAAAATCCTATAGAAAATATTTGGAACAAAAACTACATGCTGCTCCATGATGGGTCCGCGTCGCGGACCTATGCGCATCCTCACTAGTGTTCAATTTATTACAAAAAATTATTTTTCGACCCGGTTGCTCTAAAATCAGGTCGAGGCCATTTTCCCACTCAATTTATCACGTTGATTGCATATACGGTCTCGAATTCACAAACGAAGCATGGAAAGATGCATTACCTGCACGTCTCCGTTCTAGGGGTATTTTGGTAATTTTACTAGGCGTTACACCTTATTCTATACCCTGGATGTAGTCGGTACTCGAAAACCATTTATGTCCCCAAATAAACCACTTGGTTTGGCTTATCTTATTCAGTGAAAGATTTAAACAACAAAAGCTAGAAAATAATGAACTACAATCTGGACTAAAGTCTCAATAAACCTTAGCAAACCAAAGATGTCTTAATAGTAAACTGAATGAGAGAATTGAAATGTTGTTCAATTACTATATGAAGCCTCTAGGGACTGACTTTGAAATAAATATCGTGACAGGTATATAGCTATTATAACTAGGATAGAAATAACTAAAAGATAAAGATATGTGTCTCAAGCCACAAAAATAACCTAACCAATAGCTGACTAGAGATTGGTTCGTTAGTGATACACTAAGGAACTCATCACATATGTCTATATATGTAAAATAATGCAGGTCCAAAGGACGTTAGTGTATGAAATGTACAAGCATGTAAAATGGCCAAACAAGTACTCAAATGCTTTGCTGAAAACTCATCTCAAACATAACTCAGTAACAAAAGAAATGTAGTGTAAATAAAGGCTCCATTTTCATTCTTAACTAATTGTAACTCAAGCTATATATACACACACACATACACAGAGAAAGAGAGAGGGGGAAGGGAGGGAGAGAGAGAGAGAGAGAGGGAGAGAGGGAGAGAGGGAGAGGGAGGGAGAGGGAGAGGGAGAGAGGGAGGGAGAGGGAGAGGGAGAGAGAGAGAGGGAGGGAGAGAGAGGGAGAGAGGGAGAGGGAGGGAGAGGGAGAGAGAAGGGAGGGAGAGAGGGAGAGAGAGGGAGAGAGAGAGAAATAATATGCTTTTACGTGGGGAGTATCTCTAACTGATAACTATCACTACAAGCTTTGTGATGATATAACATCTGCCCATGTTGCCAGAGTCCTCCCATACCTTGCCAGCGTAAGGGACGAACTTAACTCATGGATCTAACTAACTTGGCCTTCTTAGAGGTATATGTGGAGTCATAAATCTAGTATAATCCTATTCTACGTTAGCTACATAGCTTATGAGATTAGAGTTATCTGAACTTATACCCACAGTGTTACTGACCAATACTACTCCCAAAATATAGTTCATTATGTCCATACTTAGAGATTTAAATCTTCTCAATCATCTCTTTAAACTTTTGAAACTCAATTCATCTTTAATTCTTTTCAAACTTGTCAAATCTCTTCAATAGATTTAATTCTCAACTCAACAGAATACAAAACATATCAAAATATCTCTCAACTTCAAGTGCAAAATAAGGTTTAGAGATACTCATTAATATGCTCAAACATAATTTGAAGATAATACTTTAGTCAACTCATTTTATGATTTCTTTGAAAAGCATGTATAATACAAAACTAGTGTGACACCCCATAACTCTATTCTTACATGTACCTATGTTTCAAGTCTCATTCTTAAGTGTGGGAAGTGGATTAGGGTCATAAGAGAGCTTTAGTACTTTCCCGAGTTCAATACTTTCCTATCACTTGAGTTTCTTGCATTAGATTATACAAGGGTCAACTTTAAATGACCATAAGTCTTACAAACAAAGTATTAGGTGGCTCATGACCTACTAGATAAAAGATCTTTGAGTTAGCTTTCCAATGCTACTGATTTCACCTCATTTGGAGTTTGGAGTTAAAAGTCATGGTCGTTTAACTATAGAGTGCCAGAGCAAGTTCAGTTACTAACTGACTTACGGGCCATGGTTTAATTGACAGCCCGTATTGTCAACTCGTGGACGATTTTCAGAAAATCCATTTTTGAGTTCTAGACTTGATGAACCTACTTACGGGTCGTAAGTTCTTCTATGGGCTATAGTTTGGGCTCATGGATTGATCCAGAGACCCTAAACTTTTCCCAAAAGTTTACGAGTTGGTTCATACGGGTCGTAGGTTGGCCCATGGACGACTTTGACAACATTTTAAAAAAGGTTTATTTTGGTACTTTTTTTTTGCCCTTTCAAAGCCTTAACTTGATCCTTTTTCTACCTAAACATGTCCCTAAACATAACCATTCAACTTTTTCATACTAAAACACCCTCTCCAACTTAGAGCAAGGTTTCAAGGGAGAAAAAGGCTAGGGTTTGAAGATAATCTTGTGAATTCTCCCAAGCTGTTTCAAGATTCAAAATAAGGTATATAAGGCTAACTAGCACATGTATTTTATTATTCCATGTGCCCAATAACCCAAATTGTTGGAGTTGTGGACGAATTGAGGCCTCCATGGATGTTTGTTAAAGGTTTTTCTTAAATTATAATGTATTTCTATATAACTTTGCATGAATTACAGTTTTTATGAATTGAATACTTGAAGTAGATGATTTTACTTTTTATATGAACCCTAGAATGAATTCTTGTTATTTTTACTTATTGCACTTAAATGGATATGTATGAGTATAATTTGAGCCTAAAGGCGGCAAAATAAGTCGAAACATAAGTAACTCGCCCATAATTTTATGGGTTGGATTCAATATGATTTAAAATTGCGCTAATTTTCAGCCCAATACAATTCAAACCATTATAAAATAATTCTAAGTTGAGCCTAATAAGATTCTCACTTCAGCCCAATGTATCATTTGTTTTATATGTTTAATGCTAGTCTTAAATTAAGCGAGTTAAATTGGGCGGGTTATGATCCAACCAAATTTTAGCCCATTTGAGCCTAACCTATTTGGGCGGGTCAAGACCCAACTCGATATTTAATGCATTCCATTTTAACCTCCACAATTTCATCCTAACCCGCCCATTTAACACCCTTTATTTGAGCCCAAAAAGTCTATTAAATTCCTAAATGCTTTAAATCTACTCTTATTTTCTGAATAGTATGAAGTTGGATTGAGGAATGATAGAGGGTCTTTATAGGTCAATGAGCTATATCCTAAAAGAATGTTCCTAATTAAAGAGTTGATAGTTGATGTGATGAATTGAGTTGATAAAATGTCCAATGAAACTAGTTGAATGAGTTAACATAGGATTGATGTCTTATGAGCATGTTGAGTCGTGGGAGGGAGTATTGAGCATCGAATTGAGTAAGAGTAAGTCCAACTCGAATTCAATAACTACGTTGCTGGCATAGGAAAGGATTGAACTGTAAAATCGAATGTTTCCTATTGTTCCAAAAAGAGGACTTGATGTTATTGATTTTGGATCCACTGATGGGATGTCCTCTACCCTGGCAAGGTATTGGATGGATATGGCAATGACATCGCTCTGTTGTATCATCACCGGCTCATAGGTGGTGGTTCTTAGTTGAAGAAACTCCCATATAGGTTTTGATAGTACTCTGAGTGGATTAGATTAAATGTTATATGAGTTGTCATTGTCTAAATTGCATTCTTACTTTAGACTCTTGACTTACTGATTGAGTTTTCTACTTTTTGAGTTGAGCTATTTGAGTTGATGTTATTCTTCCTTCATATGTTTCTTTCTGCCATTTAACATACTCATACATTCAATGTACTGAGGTCCATTTGGGTCTACATCTTTTCATGATGCAGAGATAGGTACTAGTGATCATCAACAGGCGCCCCGTTGAGGATCCATTGTTTTCAGCTAATTGGTAAGTCCTCTCTTGCTTTCAGAAGATATCATGTTTTCTCTTCTAACTTTGAGTTTAGCCTTTTTATTTTATTTTGAGGTAGCCATGGACCTGTCATTAGAACCATTTTGTCAGATGATTTAGAGGCTTCATAGACTAGATTGTTAAGTTATGATTGGATTATCTTTTTGGATAGTTTCTTTCATACTAGTCTTACTCAGTTGATTCTTAGATTGCTAGGCCTTTGGCCTTTGATTATCAAATTATTATTTCCTTTTATTAAGTATTCTTAGTCATTGATGTATTTCACTATTAGATTGTGATTGAACATATGTGATGAAGTCGAGTGGTTCGTTTGGGGCTAGCAATAGTGTCTGAGTGTAGGCACGCGAAAGGTACTCTCCCATGGCGTAACAACTAGTTAATGGCTTTTCCACTCAACCTTAATTTATGATAATCAAATAATACTTCAAACTTTATTACAAAACAACATATGCATGGGTTTTAAGAATTTACACCCAAAACTAAGATCGAAGACTTTATTAAACTTGGAGTATGACTTTGTGAGAATAAAGGATCATTAAAATACTAAAACTATCTAAATTTAGAAGTTTAGGGAACCTTACATACCTATAGCATGAAGATTTCTTGGAAGCACTTGAAGAATTTCTCAACCTTAGCCCTTCTTTTCTCTTACTAACCTTTGTTCTTAAAAGAGGTACGTGCATTTGAGAAGGAATGAGCATAGGTTAATGATGGGGTTTTAGTTTGTAATGACCTTGAAGATAATATATGATAATTTCAATAAAATTATCATTTTACCCTCCTGATAGTTTTTCTAAGTCCTATTTGATTTGGTTGAGAAAGTTGATTTTTGAAAATTCTATGTAAAGTCCAATTTTCGGAGAGTTGAATTTTAAAGGCATAAATTGCTTAATTTTGAGTTTTAACTCTCGAAATGAAATTCCATTGATTCTATTAGTTTCATAATGTATAAATTGGTCTACGAGAATTATCAGAATTAGAATTGGAACTGTTATGTGTATTTAAGGCCTGAAGTTGGTAACTGAATTAAAATTTAACTTATGTTTGACTTTGGTCAATTTTTTGAGTTCGGGTGCTCGGAATGAATTTTTGATGATTCTATTGGTTCTGATAGGTGAGGTCAGCACTAGAATGAACTTCAGTATAATTTTTGGGCATTTTTATAGTGTTCTGATATTTCTAGTGCCTAAGTTATCCTAGTTGCTACTAATCAGATTTAAGTCTGTCACGACCCAAGCCTAGGCCCTAGATGTGACACGGCGAATGGGGAACCCGAAGGAACCCCAACCAAGCCTCTTAACATATCAATTACACATCCTTGGTCGCGGAAGCAAAACATCAACAACAAAAGACATAAAGAAGGGAAAAAAGAACTAAGGGAAGTCTTGGATAATCATAAAAAATTCAAGAGTCAAGATCTTAGCATAATTACATCAATTATTCCAACAACATCTCTAGCATAGATTGGACAAAGACTAAGAAACTTTCCGGGCTCACCCTTATAGTATCAAATGTTCAACATAAAGAGATAACAAAAGCAAAAGTAGCATAGCTAGTGTCCCCAAACTTGAGGACTCACCAAAAGTTTATCTTCAAGATATCAAAACTAGCCACGTGGAGGATGATCGTGAAGGGCTCCAGTTCCTACATGTTAACATCATGTTGGCATAGAATATGTGTTAGTATGTTTGAATGTACTAGGTATATAGGATACAATGCAACAAGACATAAGTCAATATAGTCAAAATGGATAGTCATAAGCAATGGATAAGTATAATATCAATATGACATGCATGATCAATGCTTAAGGTAAAACATGTTTGTAAATCATATAACTTGTATAGAACATAATACATGTGTAGGAAGAGACCATATCCACATAGCCCAAACAAGTTTTACTTAAACTTCAAGGCATGCCACCCCCTTGGAAGGTGATTGAGGTACATGCCCCTCAACAAGGTAGATGAGCATGTCATCCCCCATCATAGTGGTTAAGGTACTTACCCCTTGACAAGGTAGATGGGCATGTCACCCCCATCATAGTGGTTACGGTACATACCCCTCGACAAGGTAGATGGGCATGCCACCCCTATCATAGTGGTCAAGGTATATACCCCTCAACAAGGTGGATAGGCATGTCCCCCCCCTCCCCATCATAGTGGTTGAGACATGTCATCCCCTCAACAAGGTGATTGGGTATGTCACCCCCCAACAAGGTGTGGTCAACTTGCAACACTATAGATATTTTTCATGAACTCAACACATATATACATTCCCTTAATCATCATAGAGTCACTTGGCTTGTAAACCATACAATAGATCATCAATAACTCAAGAATTCATGTCAAGACATTTTATCATACACTTGACGGGTGTAATACTAGTTAAAAATCATATAATTCAAGAGTGAAATCGTCTGAGAAAACTCAATATAAATCAACCCACCAACTCATAGTAAAAACCTCATGCAAGATAGCTTGAAATCCCTTATCAAACCTCATAATAGATTATAGTTTCATATCTCAAAATATGCACAGTCACAATAGACAAATCATCTCATAGTATAAGCTTGAAATAGGTAGACATGTGTTTCCAATCATCATTTCATAAAATCCCAACATAATTTGTAATAATAACTCATAATAAATAATATCCATAAGTAATACAACTTGAAAATATGTTATTTTCATAAAAAGGAAGGTTGGGCACCATGGGTGAAAGGACTCGATGGTTGAAACTCACATACCTCAAACTTGAATTTTTTTGATGTAGTCTTGAAGGAAGCTTGAAGCTTGAAGAGAGTTCTCGAGATTCGAAATTGAGCTTGGGACACTTGAATTTGGATGAAATATTTGGTTAAGTGTCTAGAGAGGGTTTTGATAGTGTATTGAGTGATATAGAGTTGAAAATGGCTAAGTACAGGTGTTTTTACGCATAGGTGAGCATGGGGCCAATACCCCAATGCCTTAGGCCGAAATAGGAAAAATAAGAAAGTCACAACACTACTCCGTGACAGGTCCGCATCGCGGATAGCTTCTGTCCCCAAAAATTTTGCAAAAATCAATTTTTTCTACGGGTTTTTTAAAATCCAAGTTATAACCATTTCCCACTCAATTTTGCCCCCTGATCAAGAATATGAAGTCGAATTTTTGATATCACGCACATATTTTGAGATATATGAAAATTACAATTATAGAAATTTCCGAAGCACATTTTTGGAGCCGTTTTGGGGCGTTTCAAAGTCAAGGAGGCCTCAAATTTAATTTTTGACAATTCCATTGAGTTCAGAATGTTGAATTAGTAGGGCAGCATATATGGTTTATTCATACAAAATTTTGAATGAATCCTAAGGGTCTATTTTATTTGTAAATTGCTGATGCTGGTGCAAGTGTCAAACCTTCGGGTTTGCAGTGTTGGTTTTCGCGATCACAAAGAGGTAACCGCTGCAATGTTCATCATTGTCACTATAGGTACTCCCTCGATCGCGATGCCTACCATTCTTTGTCTTTTCATCTGCATACTCCCTTTTGGCAATTGTGATGTACAATACCCCTTTGCTCCGCGATCATGGAGGTAAGCGATCCACAATCGCAATGAGTAGATGGTGACCTGAAAATTGAAATGTAGAGTTTTATCCATTTTCTTCATTTTGGACTTTGAGAGCTCAGTTTAGGCATTTTTTTTATTAGATAATCTTTAAAAATGCATTGGATAAGTTATTTTTGACCTATATCTTCATTGCCTATTTAATTAATTCTGGATTTTAACATCAAATTTAAGGATTGGAGAAATTGGGGTGGGGGTGGAGGTTGGGGTGGGGGGTTTCATAACTCAACTATTTTGACAAAAATAATGATTATTGAGTGATTTTTGCTCCATTTTAAAATAATTTTCTTCATTAGTTTCCTAAAATCTCAAAACATATTTTCATATTTTGGCATTAAATGTTTTGACCGTTTTATCCTTTCTTTCTCAAATTTCATGATTTGATGTTTTTAGCTTCAAAATTTATTATTAATCATTATTTATTTAGATTGTGGTGCTTTTAAGTAAAATAATTTATATTTCTTTTTCTTGTATTTTCATACTAGACTTGCATACCTAGGCATACACAGATAATAAACACTTCTTGGGGAAGATCTGCAGTAGTCTAAAGTAGAAATTTTTTTGTAAATCCCGAGGTAATTTTTCAATTAATTTTGATAAAAAAAAAAGGTGGCTAGTTGTAAGTTTCATGTGACATGTATAAGTTCATGACACCTACACATGCAAGTTCACGATACTTACACATGCAAGTTCACGAGACTTACAATCCAAGTTCACGAGACTTACAAATGCAAGTTCACGAGACTTAAAATGCAAGTTCATGAGACATACACATGCAAGTTCAAGAGACTTACACGTGCAAGTGGTGCAAACATCATAACTTGTGTTGTTACATTGAATAGAAAGTATTTTATAAATACTTTCTATGATAGAAAGTATTTTATCTTGAATTTATAAAATACTTTCTATTCAGTGTTACAACACAACTAGTGATGACTTGCACAACTTGCATGTGTAAGGCTCGTGAACTTGCATCTGTACGTCTCGTGAACTTGCATGTGCATGTAAGTTTCGTGAACTTACATATGTCACATGAAACTTACTACTAGCCACCTTTTTTTTAATCAAAATTAATTGAAAATTACCTCGGGATATACAAAAATTTTCTACTTTAGACTACTGGAAATCTTCCCCAATAAGTGTTTAGTCTCTCTCTCTCTCTCTCTTTATATATATACTAGAAGGTCCAGGCCCATGCTTAATAGTGATTTATTTGTCTTAGCACTTTGTTTTGAATATGTAGCTTATTGCCATAGTCCCGCTGAGTCTGCTCTAACGTCTTGAAAATAGTAAAGAAATTATTCGAGTCGAATACCAATGTCATGTAAATTGTACCATGTTAGTATCATATGCCTTATCTTACTTCAGACATTCTAGAAATGTGTATGATGTACCTAACATAGTCGGATACAGTGTCGAGAAAGTTTCTTTGCAATTTTCATATTATATATAATTGGATCAAAATATACAATCTGCAGGGGTACATTTTAATTGCCATGAATTTGGGTGAGCTTCCCAAAAGATGTACTTAACGTAGTCAGATACATTGTCTTTAGACTTTCTTAGGATTTGTCATATACAATATACTTGGCTCCTAATATACTATCTCCAACTACAATTCAACTGCCAGGAATTTGAGTTCAACTTCCCAAAATGGTGTTCTCCCAGTTGCCTAGTTCTTAGATTAGCCTACTTAAAAGCAAAGAATACACTGTGTCAGACAACATGCACGCTTAACATCTACTTATTTAATTGCGAATTACCTTTTAGTTTGGTCTAGAATTAGTTCTAATCTATTGTGGAGGTTGGTAAATCGTGGAAATGTCGTTTACTAAATTGTTATTCACCATGTATGCAGCTGCTACTGGCTTCTTCTTCGCCTCAGCAGTTGGCAGTGTGCAGTGATGGCAAGGCAAATTCCAAAAGTTATAGTTATTATCCAACTTACTGTTTCAGGACCTCCGATTGCAGCATGGCTTCCATAGCGGTTGTAGCAATGCCTACTCATTTTAACCGCTCCAAAAGACAGTACCTCCTTTTCTTGTAAGCTCTCAAAAACCCAAAATAATCCCTGTACTTCCTGCAAGTAGGAAACATGCGCAGTCTTAGGGACACAATAGCAACAGTGGTTCTGGGAGTGTCAATTTGGGGCATTGTGGATAGGGTTTTTTGGGGGCTTTCTATGAATCGATATTAACTTTTTTGGGAGGACAACATATAGTGGAGCGAGTGTAATATTATAGGGCAATGTGAAGGGCTTTAATCTGTCTTTGTTGGTGTGGGTTATACCTTGGGTATCGATTGCACTGACAATGTATATGCGTAATCAATGTGAGATAATACAGACTTGCAGCAGGAAAATGGGCAAGCACTCTTTTGTAGTAGTTGCCACATATCTGAACCATTAGTGGGACACTAACCTTTTACATTTTGCTGGTTGGTGTAGGTCGTCCAATGGACGCAGCAGTCTTTGAACTTTCACCTTGAGTTGTTTGGCCTTCTATTTCTAGTATGTACTGGCCTATTGACTTGGCCCTTTTGTTGCTTCTCTCGGCCACGCTTAGAGGAGAGTTTGATTCCATTTCCCTATAGGACACAATTGTAAGGCTTGATTGCGCCACGTTAGAGCTCCTCCAAGCTGCTTTTCTCAGCTGAATGTGAAAAACTATCCTCCAGCATATCTTGGGCATGTTTAATGGACAGCAACTGCCGCTGTAAGAAGTGGAGGACAGTGGGCAGTTTGAAACTATGTTTTGGAAGTGGAGTTGTGCTAATTTTGAGTGGTATTTGATACATTAGCAAGGGGTGTAACAAACGCAATAGTAAATTAGGTAAGCGTCAGAGGTAACCTTAATGCAAGTTGTTTGAAATATGTCGTCGGCTGTCATTGAAAGCACTTTCTCTGCCAGATCGCCTGAGATGAGGACTGTTTTCGTACCACTTCCATCAACCAGATCAATTTGGAAGGTGCATCTGCCAATATGTATAGTTAGTTTGCAATTTGTTTGGTACATCTGACATATTGTATAGGCTTGAAATGTACGCAAAGGGTGTGAGAGAGAGTACCGAGGTACTAATGTGGTCTTCTTCTAGCATTTGGGGCAGTCGAACTCCCTGATAAGTCAGCTGTTGTAGCATACCATATTTTCCAACCAATTACTTAATCTGATCTGTTTGATGCATGAAAACTCCAGCGTTTGGATCAATTTGCAGCAGTAACAAATTTCTTAGTTGGCAGGTGAACTACACCTTCTGCCTTCAATTACATTCAATAACATAGTGGTTGAAGGTTTCTGAAGAAAAAGGAGGACATAAACAAAAAATCATGTCAATGAAGATTATCCTCACGGCTTTATTGTAGTCTCAATATAATTATTGACACTAAATAGCAACTATTTCCCCAACCTGAAACAAATTGACATCTTTAACAATCAGGAAGGCAGAGAGAAGCTTTATGAACAGTATCAAATTTTAGAACCAAGCCGACACAATGTATGTACGAAGAGTACTTATTTGAATAGTTTACCACAAAGCAATCACCTAAATTTTCAGATGACAAACCTCATAATGGCACAACACATCAAAATTCACAAAGGAATAAGAGCATTAATAAGCAAATTCGAGCAGGAGCCCACATGAAAAGGTTGAGGTTTAAAAAGCAGAGCAAACCTTAAGCAAGAAAGAAGCTTGGTCAGCACTTCCATTGAATAGTTGATCTGCACCTTGAACTCCTTCCTGAAGCCATACATTAGATAAGTTATAAGTTTGGACTTATTTTTATCATTTTAGATGTAAGTGTTTCTACGCACTTTCAAAATTTACCCCAAACACTTCACAAGTACTTACAAACTATTTTAACTTAAAAGCGCTTGAAGTAACCCAATTCAAAAAGGCTCTTAAGTCTAAGTGAAGAGACCTTTCTTCTTCCATAGATCTTAAGTCCATTAAACACTTCATAGATAACATGAAATTCCTTAAACATCAAATATGTATAAGCAATTTATGATGACGACTTTTCTACTTTATCCTTTGTTAAGCGCTTTTATCACGTATTAATCTAGTTGTTGTGCAGCAAGTAACAACCATTCTAAGCACATGGCTCAAAGAAGTCACATCAATACTTTGGTCGATTGGTTGTTCCAGTCAAGGTGAAACATGGATCGGTGACATCTTCCCGCTCATATATGAGAGCTTTGGTGATATAGGAGATCCCAGAGAAGGTGAAGAGTCTCCACAAGCTCCCCTTTTCACCTATTGAGGAACCTGATCATACATCAGCAGTTCTAGCATCTCGTCTACCTAAAAGTGCTTCCTCATAGGGGTCTCTAGGTATATCGAAGACTGATTGACAAATCAAAAACAGAACCAGTTTAGAAACAACTCTAATTCACAGTATTCATGAGACCACATGAATTGTAGATAACAAGGACCATGAAAAATAACTGATAACAGCTATAGAGGAAGCAAATTAAAGAATTAACCAAAACCCCACTCACCAGTCACGATTGATTTCATTGGGAGTTTAGACGCATTTGAAGATGCTAGTAGCTGCACAGGGATATGTCATACAAAAATCAATTAATCAACTGCTTCATAAAACAACAAAAAAGCATAGCTTGCTCAATTGTAACTTTTCATTTACCATTGTCTAGTCCAACTTCCTGCAGAAAAAAATCCACGTCGATCACCTTCCTCTGTGCTTTGATGCACTTCTCATGATCATGCAGAAAATGTTCTTCAGCTATAGAAGTCGGAATACTTGCTGCTGCAGCAGCACTCAATTTCTTATCAAGTCTCTTCTTGGGCCACTGCTTTGCTGATGGCTTGCTTGAGTTTGTAAGATCAGTGAGTGCTTTCCGGCCACCTGACTTTCTTATCAAGTCTCTTCTTGGGCACTACTTTGCTGATGGCTTGCTTGAGTTTGTAAGATCAGTGAGTGCTTTCCGGCCCCCTGACTTTCTTATCAAGTCTCTTCTTGGACACTACTTTGCTGATGGCTTGCTTGAGTTTGTAAGATCAGTGAGTGCTTTCCGGCCACCCTCACACCCAAAAGCTAGCTCAAATGGAGGAGTATTGCGTGCGTGGACAATATTTTCGGGGGCCCAACATTGGGTGAGACGGGCCCTGCTCTGATACCATGATAGAAATTAGGTCTTGGGCCTAACTCACACCCCAAAAACTAGCTCAAAGGGAGGAGGATTGCCTAAGCCTTATAGGCCACCCATCTCATTAACCACTAATGTGAGACTTTTTGTATTAACACTAACCTCAATATGTTTTCTTTCTTTTTTAACAGACCCTGGGAGAAACCAGAAAGGAAAGAAGCACAACCTCAACCCCCACTCTGTCTAACTCACATCAACATAAATGAGGTCAATCAGCGACGCCAAATTTGGCACTTACTTTTTCCTTTTACTTTTCTTTTTTCCTTCTGGTAAGAACCTGAACATCCAATCTAAAACCTCAAAAGTCAAACTAACAAATGAAGCCATCATTTTTTATACACCTTGTTGGAATTGGTCAATTTACGACGAAATCCTCAAAGTTTTCTTGAAAGACCTACAATTCCTTGTTACCAAAGAAGACTTGGCTAAAGACAGCATATGATCAAAGAAAACAATCCATCAACATGCTATCTAGATGGTGGGGGGAACTTTTATTGCTATTATATAACTACTACTCATTTCTCTCGGGAAAAGGGAGGAAAAAAGGATAAGGATCTTTCTAAGTGGGCAAGAAAAAGTAGCAATACCAACCATTAACGCCTTTATTGTAATAGAAATATAAATGATGTTTAGGTTTGAATGCAACCCAAGTTATATTTGAAACCATAAGAAGGAAAACAACTCTGCAATAATTGAATTATTTGGTAAACTATGCGACTTTTATGAGTAATTAGTAGACTCAAAAACTTGTTTCGAATATGTAATAAGTCCTGCAATTTCATCTGTAAAAAGCACAACCACCAAGTAAACAACACAAAAATCATAAAAACTTAGTCTAGTTTAATCATTGAGCCCTTCTCCTTGCATTTGATTTTAGTACCAAGACTCTAAGAGATTTATATGGGGGGGGGGGGGGGGGGGGGGTTTAAAAAAAAAAAAAAGAAAACGAAAGAAAGAGAAAATTGGAGGGCCCCCTTGGAATTTTTTTTTTTGAAAAAAAAAAAACGAAGGAAAA
>JAPFFP010000070.1:2783366-2820171 GCA_026153255.1 Solanum medicagineum
GACTTTCGGAACTAAATTTATAATTTCTTCCACCTATGCCACACAATTGATTTAAAATAGAACACCCGGCCCTTTAATATCTTACGGGGCCTAACAATATTATATTCAATCCGCTAAAATTAAATTATTTTCATTTTTTTCCACTTTCAAAGTTCAAATTCAAAATTTCTAATTAACTTGACCATTAAGCATGCATGCCACTAGCTAAATGGTCAATAGCAAGAAGCGCAACTTCTCATGCGCCAAAGGGCTCATGTGCCTATAAAATTATTCACTTTTTTTTCGAAATATCATTTTACTTTATTAAAAAATTAAGATTTAATCATAAATATTTTAAATTTAACTTGAAGTTATATTTCAAATTTGTTCGTAAGTATTTGGTCATGATAATATTTCACTAAAAATATGTTTAGCCACAAAATTTAAGAATTTAATTTGAAGTTAATGTATTTTCATCGAAAATCACCTAAAAGTAAAAACAACTCGAGATGTATAACTGTGAGTAGAAGGAAAGTGAAGAAATGAGAGTGATAACAAGTACTGTACCTAAATAGTATAGAGTGAAATTGTGAACTACTAATTACATCAAGCCACAGTAATTCTAGAAGAAATAGATAGCTATAATTTGAAAAAAAAAAGAAAATAATTCTACAAAGCCATTTTTTGTATTTTCTTTCTTTGTCAAAAAATAAAATCGTGACTTTAAAAATAGAATTGTAGAGATTTACAAAAATAAATTTTGCTAAAATGAAGATGTAGATCTTATCCAAAACTGAGTCAACTTTAATTTTAAGTGTATCCATTCAACACAAACCAACCATCCAACTGCCTAAATGCGACGTTCAACATTACAAATTGTAAATTATTTTCATTTAGGGAATATGTGAAATTTTAAATATTAAATTATTTTTAATTATAATTAAATAAAAATGAAAAATACACCATATTATTTCTAAGTAGATTAATCGAGCACCATGAATGAGGAAAAATAAAATGTACCAATATTTTAGTACGTACAACCATTGTGTCATGGAAAGATGTTTGGGGTAGTGGTTGTCAAATTCGAAAAAAGGTCCGAAGAAATGGTCCTCTCTTTGAAATTCCACTTCTATTGGTGCTTGAGATTAGTGGCGAGGGTTCATTCAAATTTCCTTCGACGAAAAATACATAAATTGATGTGAAACTCCTTTTGGTTAGTTGATGTGTCCACTTCTTAAAGAAAATTTTGACTCCATTACTACTTGAGATACGTAAAAAGAAAAGGTCTAGTTACGTGTATCTTGATCCTAAAATGTAATATAGGAATCTGTGTATAAATAGACATGAATGACTTGATTGATAAATAAGGCAACGTTAACAACATGTCTAGTCCTCAAGAAAAGAATTTTGTTTCTAAATAGATTCATATATGTTGTTTAGGTTGATTAGAAAGTTAAGAACATCAAGTATGAGGGGGGTAAATAAAACTACACAATAAACCATTTATGTTACTGGAAAACATGTTGGACGTTTCATAATCCTCAACCCCTGCAGCTATTTCTTGGTACAAAATTTTATACAACCTTGCAGACAACGAGCATATGATAAAAAGAAGGCAAAAACATCCAGCAATTCATAATCATCTGAAACAACAAATTATGTTTTACAATAGGAGGAACAGAATCCAAAACATGAATTAATATGAGGAAAATGTAAAATCACTAGTCTGCCTTGTTGATACAAAACCAGAAAGACTAAGTTCAACAGTCATTTAGCCAACTGACTGATGACCACTAAAAATGAATAAAGGGTGATGTAGATCATGTGCATCTCAAAGAAGTCGATTGGGCGTTCCAGTCAAAGTGAAACATGGATCCGCGACATCTTTCCCGCTCATATATGAGAGCTTTGGTGACATAGGAGATCCCACAGAAGGTGAAGCTCCCCTTTTCTCACATTGAGGAACCTGATCATACATCAGCAGTTCTGGCATCTCTTCTACCTCAAAGTGCTTCTTCACAGGGGTCTCTAGGTATATCGAAGACTGATGGACAAATCAACAACAGAAGCGGTTCAGAAACAACTCAATTTCACAGAATACATGAGTTTCAATAACTAGGACTACGAAAAATAACTGATAAAAGCTATGGAGGAAGCAAATTAAAGAATCAACCGAAACCCTACTCACCGTCGACTTCATTGAGAGTTTAGATGCATGTGGAGATTCTACTAGCTGCACAGAGATATCTGTCATACGAAAACCAGATTATCAACTGCTTCATAAAACAACAGAAAAAACGCATAGCTTGCTCAATTGTAACTTTTTAATTACCATTGTCTAGTCCAACTTCCTTCAGAAAAAAATCCACGTCGATCACATTCTTCTGTGCTTTGATGCACTTCTCATGATCATGCAGAAACTGTTCTTCAGCTATAGAAGTTGCTGCAGCAGCAGCAGTCAATTTCTTATCAAGTCCCTTCTTGGACCCCTGCTTTGCTGATGGCTTGCTTGAGTTTGTGAGATCAGTGAGTGCTTTCCTCCCGCCCTTGTCAGGTACTTTAGCAATGTTATCTTTTGACCCAGCACTAAATTTGTTTTTAGTGGCATTAAGATCTTTCCCGATTGAAATAACACTCGTGGAGTTATTTTTCTTTGATGCCTGCAGAGAAGAGGGCTTTGCTGAGTTTGAGATGTCATTAAGTGCTTTTCTTCCACCAAGCCCCCCTCCTCCTTTCTTCAGGGCTTTCGAAGTATCATTCTTTCCAAACAAAGAAGCACCTGTGAAAAATAAAATTTAGTGAACCAACAGAAGTATATCATCACATAGCACACTTGTGGTTACGTAATGAGGTTTCTACCATCAAAATGTATACTGATGTTCTGATCCTGAAGCATAGCCATGTAGTCGTGTCCCAGCAGAATTTGGAGAAGATCCTGTACCCTGTAAACGAGATTATATCATGAAGGAACGTAGAAGCAAACATAACAAAGAATTGAGTATTGTAAGCATCAAACAAGTTCATTAGCTCCACAAATTTTGGTCTTGTACTATGATTTCGATTCAGTATGTATAGGTTTTATATTCTCTATTCAATCACACTCGGAATAACATCTGCAGTAGTAGCAAGAAACAGATTTAGCAAAGATTAAAAAAAAACTGTTAATGGCTTTTCAAGTTACGCAGTTCAAATTCTGCCCAAGAAAGGGCATATGGAAAATAAAAGACTCTCTATATCTTCAAGAGGGAAACTAATTATAGACAGTTAATACAATATTGAAGACATAATCTTTTGCCTAAAATACCAGGTCATCTAGTTTTGCAATACATACATGAATCAAAGCTTAAATAACGTGGAACTCCATGGGCTGTGATGTGACTATAAATCTGAGATATTTATTTGATAGAATGACTCAATGTGTATAAACTCTATATTCACTGCAAACCATGTAAGGTGACCATTTGCTTTGGCCACGAAAATTATTTCACTTTTCACCAGATTCTTTAATCCACTTTGTTTGAAAAAGCGTATGACCATGAGACTTCCAAATACAACTTCAAACAACCAAAACCCCATTTTCACGCAGAAGCACAACAACAAAGCAAAAAACATAACCGAACACAACTTCAATAACAACAACAACAACAACGATGACAAACAACAGAAGCAACAACCACCCAGAGTAGTCCCACAAGTGGTGACTGGGTGTAAGCAAATCTTAGCACTACTCTGAAACAAATACAACTCCAATTTCAAAAATTCTAAATAAAGTGAAAAAAAATTGGTTTTACGGCCAAACCCCTACAAAATGATTACCATACATTATCTGTCATTAAATAATTGCTAACATTGCAATAGAAAGATGCCTCTTTTTTAACATTCTTCTTTGGAAAGGGAAAAATACCACTGCTAGAGTCGCTGGGGTATGGTTACATCTTAGTAAAGTGCCTAGGGTTTCTATCAAGCTACAATTTCCTTTCTAGTTTTCAATAGTTCTCCTTTAATCTAACAAAGAAACCCTAGGTACTAACTAAAATAGTACAGGAGTCTAGATTTGAACCGTAAAAGTGAAGAAACCCCAATTAAGAAATGTACAGGAGTCTAGATTTGAACATAGTTCCATAGCAGTTAAACGAAAGAAACAAGAATTTGTCATTCTTGAAGTAAACATATAATTTTCTCATCGACTAAAAGCAGGAAGTGATAGATAGAAGAACTCACAGAATAGAGAGATTTACAGCCTTTCTACGGAGAATTTACAGACAAGTATTATCAAGCTTTCTTCTGAGTGATTTATCCGTTGATGATTTCTCAAAATTGTTGTGTTTTTCAGTTTCGAGTTTTAGAGCGGAAGAACGGGGAAAAGTAAATTACATACAGAGAGACTTTAGATGACACCCAACGGTCATATTCCCCCCCCCCCCTTACTAAATTGCCCTGCTTTTAGATGCGAATTACAAGACTGGTAATTAGGATAATTTGATATTTGCTCAGATATTTCTAAAGTTTGATTTCAATAATTTGATAATTAATATTTTGACAAGATATGTTTATAGTTTGTTCAACATTTGACATGTTAATGTTTTTAAAAGTCAAGTATTATGATTAGATAGTCACTTTGTCACTTTAACATTATGAATTATCTGTATAGGTCAATCAAGATATTCAAATCACTTGTTAATATTGCTCATCTATATGGTAAACAATCCATTAGGGGTGAATAATATGTATTGTACGATATTTTTAAGGTTTGATTTCAACAATTTAGAAAATGCACATCAAATATACGAGGATATTGAGATAAATGGATCGACATATGTGAAAAAAATACTCATATATACACATGCATGTTAATATCCTAAAATAAATAATCCAAAGAGCGGTTTTCATTGTTTTACTTCTATCATGTTTAATTTATTATAGCTATTAAGGATGCTTGCAAAGTGTTGTTTGGTCTCCTTGTGTAGAAGTTGGTTAGTCCTTTTGACAATTTTTGCTCCTTCCCTTTGTGAAATTTTTAAATTTTGAATTCTAAAAGTTTTTTTAAAAGTTAATATGATAGTTTTCTCTCTCAAAGGATTCGGAAAAAGTGATTTTATTTCTTTGATCGGATACAGATAAAGATCAAAGATTTTGAGCGATGACTTCGATAAAACAACTCAAAAGATAAAAGAGTATAGTTAATTTCCTCAAATACAGACATTTTTATTTTATTCTAATAAGTTGAAGGACCTTTTAAACTAGAACTGAATGCAACATATCTTTGTTATATTTGAGAATGTTAATGGGGATTTTTTTCCCATTTTCAGAATATTTTTTAAACACCGATTCAAAATTTTAGTTCCTCTATCCCGTTATTTTCAACTTTCTTTGTTAGTTAACGAAGCTTCCCTTTGTTTTCATGGGATGTTTTGAAGGTACTCTTTACTTTGTGTGTATATGTGTACTTTTGATGAACTCGCAATGGGTTTGATTAGAGTAGAATTTTTTAAATTTGGTATTGTATTTTATTAGTTGAATTTTATGGGATATCGGAGGCGTGATAGACAATTCATCTTTGTATAAAACATTTACTCTATTTTATCATTTGGTATTTCAAAGGTTTTTGAAGTAAAGCCAACCTCAAACTACTTTCTTTTTTACACAATGCATTATCGTTTTGAAAATCTGAATTAAAGAAAATTAAGAATATATACGACATAGCTGATGCCTTAAAAGGTACGTCGCACACCTAATACAACTCTACTGCTACTACACTCTCTACATTTGTAAACACTTCTACTTTAATTAACAACTCATCCATCATTAATGTCCATATAGATTTCTATCAAGTACGGCACCAGACGACTATAATGATAACTGTAAATTCTATAACTAAAAGACTGTTTATGACACTATCAACACATGTTTTGTCAAGCACGACATCACACGATTATAATGATAACTTTAAAAAACCAAATGACATTGACGATATACTAGTCATATAGCCAATTTTGAAAAAACTGCGAAGAAAGCAAATAAAACTAATATAAGAATTAGGTAGTAATTTAACCAAGGTGAGATAGAAGTACCCGGGCAAATAAGTGTTTTAACTGATCATCTAAGTAACAGATTTTACCCAATAATTTGATGTTTTTCTTTCTATGAACATAAATAAAGAAATCTAAACCTAAAAGTAATTGGTAGTAGTCTAAATGTTAGAAAAATAATTAAATTATTATTCTTAAATATAAAAAGAAAAAAAATGAAAAGATGATTTTGTCTAAGGAAGAGTCTTCAATGAAGGACAAAAAATCCAAACAATATTATTATGAACCTTTATACTTTTAATATAGCGTAGATATAGATAGATAAATTTAAGATTATTATTTATATATTGATACTGTATTTTTTACAGGATCATATATAAATTAAACACTGTAATCGCATTCACTTTTAACGTAAAGGAAAAAGTTAGAAAGAAGGAAATGTATATATTTTTTAAAATTGGTGATTTGAATTATATATATTGATAGTGTTAGGATTCTTACTGAATTACTATATATAATTTTAACTTATTACCACAAGAAAGTTGTTATTATTATCAAGTTACCAATTAAAAATAATTTCTTTTATAAGAATTAATCCAAATAACTGTATGCTTAGTTGCTTAAATTAAAAGTAATTATATATATATATATATATATATATATGTAAATTGTGACGAAACTAGTTGGATAAATTTAATTTGGACCTTCCCCATCTTTGTGCATTTCAATTGATTCCATTTCCTCAAAAGTTTGGGAATCTTACTTGCAGCATTAGCTTACTTTTTTGTTAAATTGTTTTTATAATAAATGAGAACAAATTTTCATCAATGGGTCAGGATGGCCGAGTGGTCTAAGGCGCCGGACTCAAGTTTTGGTCTTTGTAAGAGGGCGTGGGGTTCAAATCCCATTTCTGACGTCTAGTTTATTTTCCATTTCAATCATAAAATCGAGTTTCTTGGGATCATTCAAACTAAATTTATAATTTTTTGGCATTGTTATAAATATTCGACGTACTTTATCATCAATATTGTAGAGATACGATTGTAGTTCTCCATCTTCATTTAAAAGTCTCGAATTTGAGCTTTTGTAAATAGTAATTATTATTTTTTTTGACAAAAAGTGTTTTGCCTCAAAAAATTAAGCCTCTAAGTGCATAATGGACATCGAATTGTCTAATAGAAAAAAAAAAAGATTTATTGCATTAGTAGTTCATCCTTAAGAATTTGTATGAGATTTAAAAATTATTATAAAAAAAGGAAAAAATAACTTATTTCTAATTTAATTAATCATTCAGGTCTACTGATCCAAAAATGAATCGATTTCTCAATGAGTAAACCACTAATTTTTGAGATATAGCTCTCCTATTTGGATCCCGTTCAGGCTGTGTTTTGATTGATTCAATTAGGTTTTGAAATTTTATAGTCGACCTAAGTATTCATACCAATTATTTCTATTTTTTGATTATAAATTCGATGATATGAATAGAGAGATTTTTTCCGGAGAAACTTGTCAAAAATTGGATAATGATTATGATTTTCAAGGTTTTTCACCTACAATATTGAATTTTACCACATCTAAGATCATATCGGTAAAAATAGTACCATCGCCCAAATCTCTTTACTATATAGAAAGGTAAGGTCGACATGGCTGCTTAGTGATCCTCAAATTGAAAAATGAGGACATTTTTGTCATTCTAACTTAACAAAGTGACAAAGCTTTATTACTTCCAGCATCATTCATTATATACAATTCAGCAAAACACTTAAAAGTTTTCTCCAACTAATTGTGTACTCTTTCCTTTTCCTTTGTTCTTTCTTGTTAGTTTTCCGTATTGTTTACGCCTCAAATTGAATTCTTTATCCCAATGTCCCCCTTTTGTGTGAAAATGGGGTCAATCACCACTTTATTCCATTTTGAATTTGGTAATGACGACAAGTATTATGTTAAGAGTGTCACCCTGCAAATACATGAATTCAAACGTAACGAACCTTAATATAAATAAAAAATAAATTAATTTGTCATATATGGTTGGTAAAATCACCATGGTTTTGTACCACATATGTTGAGATATTTCTTTGGTGTGAAAAAGGAGAGTAATTGGTATAATTGATTTTGGTTGCATAAAGAATATTGAAAATGAGGATTTCATGGATGTGGTACGACATATGGTTATAATTAAATAGCTATCTGATCTTTGCTGTTGAGCAAGATACCTTACATACACAATATATCACAGAAAATATAGCTACACTTTGGTCTGTAAAATCACATACTTCTAAGTAGTACTTATAAACATTTATTATTTTGAAGGCAGAATAGAAAAGAGTGATATACTATTGGGTCACTGTTTAATATTATTATCCTATTTATCAAGATGAAATGATCTCCAAATTACTATTTAAGTATAGCAATGGCGACAGGTTTCATGGTATTTATAGGACTTGTTTAATGCTACCTTAGCTACAGGATGTGCCTCAATTAGTGTTTGCTTCTTGTGCATTCATCATCATAAATAACTATCTTTTTGGAATATGGTTTGCCTGCTCAACTAGATGCTGATGGATGTTGTTAATGACACAAATTTTTCCTACACTATTTAATTACTCCTTATATATACTAATATTCATGGAAATACTTTTTGTCTACCGTTAATTAACACCGAAAGGCTACCAAAGTAACGCGCTATGTTGATATTGTAAAATTAAACATTCAATGTAAATAATATTGCTATAACTGGAAACAAAATATTTGCCAACCATATATTACTTTACTTTACTCCTACATTAGAAGAGGCTAACTTCAAAATGTTGTATTTGCTACTATATTAGAAGAGGTTAACTTCGACATGTCTATTTCATGTCTTTCAATTCAAACCTGAGGGTGTTTTAAATCTTTGGGTGTCTTGTAGAAAAGTCTTGAATGGACACATCATTATTTATGTGCCAGTTGAATCATGTACAATATTATACTTGCATGTATGTGTATGGAGTACAACATTGGGTCCGTGCACGCACGAGTTGACCCATCCTAGTTGTAATAGAAATAACTTGATATGCTTTCGGTTGTTGAAATTTCTATCAGTTACTCGTGAATGTATATATTTGTTGATAAACCAAAAATTTATGATACAAGAAAATAAATGTTTTCAGATGATAATACTTGGGTTTCTTAGTTAATAATATGTATATCAATTTACTTTTATATGTATGCAATATACAAATATTAATTTTCGTATAGTGAGATAAATGAAATCTGTCAAAAATTATGATTTGCTTTTAAGTGAACAGCTTGAGTTGATGAATCTAGGATGTACACATATCAATTTGTTGAGTTTTACTACAAATCAAAATTTGTATACATATATTGTATATGCATATTTATTGCATGCAGTTTGTTGTTGGTTTTGTTGTTAATGAATTTGCATACATGTGATAGTTACATAACATTATGTTAAAGATAAACATGCTGAAAAACGTTTTTATAGACATGATGTATACATCAGACTCAAATGACAGAAGCTTTTTTACATATCAATCTTAAATTAAATATGTATACAATCCTAAAATCAACAAGAATATTTACAAGATGTGTATGCAATATGTATGGGTATATATAATATATAGTTGAGTAGTAGACAAGCATCAATATTTTTGTATCGTCAAATATGCTTTGATTTTAGGGAGAAAAGAGATTTGCTTCTAAGGAATTAAGGGATTGATTAACAATCTCTTTACTCAATTGACAATGTGATGCCAATATTTTTAGGGTTAAAATAAGCTACATATTTTTTAATTAAAAAAAACTTATATCATGATGTCAATCTCCCAATCGAGAATTATGTAACCAATTGGTCTATCTCAGCATGAGCTCTGGTAGAAGTTTCAACTTTTAAAATCGAATACAATTTATTTTAGAGATTTTTATTCATTAGGCTATACAATAATAACATATCTTTTCAAAAGTAACATTTCATAACAGATATATAACATTTTGAAATAAACAAAGAAATATAGTTTATCTCAGAGGTAATCTCCCTCTTTAATTAGCTAGGTTTTCGCCGAGGAAATTTTGATATTTTTTCTTCTAATTTACTTTTATGCCGACAATTTTCAAATAAAATACTACTAATATACTTCAAATTTATTATATTGTGACAATACTATATAATGTAAATAGTCTATATATACACACACACACATTTAGTATACCACAAACACAAAAATTTAAGTAGGTATATCTTTTATATATAAGAGAGTAACTCAACCGTTTCCGATTCTGCTGCTTGTTTGAGCAACTTTTAGTTGAATTGTTTGCTTATCTTCTTTACTAGTTTCAGTTTACGTGTTTTGCACGTATGTGCCATGTTAATTTAAATATTATATATAAATAATACTTGTCATTAAATAAATACAATATTCATATAAAAAATAAATAAATATTATTAGTTTGATGCAATAATTTAGTCAATTGTGAAACTGCAAAGATGAGAAAATCAATTCAATTGTTTATAGATATATTAATAGTTTTCTAATACATAAGCAATAGTTTAGAGTTTAATAAAAAGGAAGTTAAATAATTGACGGATTAAAATTTATACTCCTATAACAAAAGACTATTAAATATAAAAGGAGTAGTTTAATATTTTCCAGCATTATTTTACTTAATTTTTTTTTAAAATTTGTTGTATATACTTTTATTAAAAAAATATTTGATAGTGAAAATTTTAGGTAATTATTTACAAAGAATAGTCCTAAATCAAAAGTGAATTCTAAATATAAAGAAATTCTAATCTAAAAGTAAATCCTGAAACTAAATAAATAAAAGATTAAGTAATAATTAAGAAAAATAGTGAAAAGAAGATTTTGTCTAAAAAAAATTTTAATGAAGGACAAAAAGTTAATCAATATTTCTAAGGATCTTCACATTTTTAATATAGTATAGAAGATAGATTATATTAGATTCATAAAAAAGTTTTATGGGATTTTCAACATAATCTTTTAAAAGCAATTGCTTATTGACGTGTCTGCTTATAATTTTTCAACTGCTTCAACTATGATTTTGTAATATTACCTTTGATTAAATATTTTACAATTGCTTCAATTATGATTTTATTATATGACTCTAATTATTTTAATTCATGTCAGTACTAGAATTAGGACAAAATAAACAAAAAAAAACCATAAATTAAGTGTTTCACTTTAAACTAGACAAATAAAAATAAATAACTATTTTAATATCTTTGAATGATTATATTTGTGTCAAAAAGTATTTTTTTTTAAAAAAATATAATACAGATAAATCAAAAAGTCTATATATATTTATTTGAAATGATATAATAAGTAATATATGTCACAATAATTGCCAATTCAAAATTTTGGTTATTGAAATTTTATCGGTGCCACATAAGTAGGGATAAAGAGAGCAATATACAATATTTAAAATTTATGTAAAACATACTATATATTGCAATAATTAATCATTTGAAATACTTACAAAATAAATAAAATTTTGATTTCAAAATTTTATATGTGCAACATAAATTAGAAAACAACAATAACATACCCAGTAAAATCCCACAAGTGGGGTCTGGGGAGGGTAGAATATACGCAGACCTTACCACTACCATAAAAGTAGAGAGGCTGTTTCCTGGGAACCCTCATCTCAAAACCCGTAAGCAGGCAACATAAATTAGAATAAAATAAATAACATATATTATTTATAACTAATATAAAATGTACTATAAGTCGCACTAATTAACAACTAAAAAATTTTATAATTTTTTTATCAATATCACATAAATTGAAATAAAAAAAATAATACATATTGACATGGACTCTTATAACTAGTCTAATACATCTAACTAAACAAAATAATAATATATTTAATTTAAATATGTGTTGTGCATTTAGTATATAGCACCAATATATGACTTTTCATATACACCATTTAAATATAAAAATACAAAAGGGAAACAACCAATTTTTACTCCTTCCGGCCAAGAGGTGACTTTCTTTGAAAGAGATATTCAAATTTTCAAAGGGTCCTAATACCTCCTTAATTAATTTAAAAGTGATAAAAATATCTTCTTTTTTACTCAATCCGAAACATAAGAAAGGGAGTATATATTACGCACAGTTACTACTTGTCACGTGTCAATTATTTTTATTTTTTATTTTTAAAATATTATTTCTTATTTTATTTTTTTCTTACAAAATAATTCTCTTCTCTTCTTCTTCGATGGCTCATGTATGAACTGACCCCAAAAAATTTCTTTTCTTCTTCGTCTTCACCTTGTCGATGATCTCTAGCATAGTAACCACGACTGTAACACCATCTTAATCAAAATTAAAACTGAATTTTTTTAAAGAAATTATCAAATCAATGCTAAGCAAAATTATAGAAGTAAGATTTTCTCTATTTTTTTGATGATTAATCACCTTTTGTTGTGTACTTTGTCTTTGTTTTTTTTTTCTAAATCAAGATATGTTGTATATTTTGAAAAAAAAAAACTGTCTGATTTTATGAAGGAAAAAAAGAGAGAAAGCATTTATTTGATAAATTCAAAGAGAAGATCAGACGAAAAGAAACACAATGAGAAGAAAAGACAATGAAAAACGAACAGAGAAAGAGAAAAAGAGAGCACAAAAATCCTGAAAGCCATTGCCATTGTCCTTTAATGGTGAAGTTGAAAAAGAACAAGAGAAGTTTTAAATAATTCAAATTGGGAGTGCCATATGGCGTTATAACATTGGTTTGTTGCTGTTTTTATACTGCTTCACGCGCCTATTACAGCTGGTTTGAAAATAAGTTGGTGTATTTATTGAAGTTTTAGATGGTTCCGTGGGGTAATAAGACCCCACAAACTTAAGGTGTCTTGTTAAAAAAAAAATTTAATTTAGAGGGGTAATAATATATTTTTTCTTCCGTTCAACAATGATTTTTTTACTATTGGCACATGGATTAAAAAGCAGTAGATGATAGGAGTAATTTTATAGATGCACCTTTTGAATAACAAATACAATATCTTGAAAAATATAATGAAATAATGATTATAGTTAATGATAAATGTAAATTAGGAACTAAATGGACAAATTAAACCCAATCGAGTCAACTCGCTCACCCGTTGAAGTTTGGGCGGGTTATTAACCTGTCCATTTATTAGCTCAATCCATTTCAACCCAACCCATTTCAACCCGTTTAAAATTGGGTTGATCTTCAACCCGAATTGACTTCAGAGAGATATTGTCAAAATATTTTAAAACACTTTTTTAAAAAAAATTTGATATGTTTTTTATAGCCAAATAAGGGAAAATATAATTTAATTATGTACAAAAATATTGAAAAAGAACAAATAAAATAGGTAAAACTTCGTAAAAGTTGGGACAGGTTGTGTCTTAACCCATTTTATAACTCGTTGCTCAACCCGTTTTGACCCAACCTATTTTGACCCAAGCAAATTCAGGTTGGGTTGGGTCTTAACCCGTTTGTTGTCATGACCCATTAGAATCTGCTCAAATATGACCCAACCTGCCCAATTATCACCCTTAAATTTTAGTAGTGAACAAATAAAAATGGACGAAGAGAGTATTCCATTAATATAATATGTAATGTCTACATGTGAATTCAAAAAAGGAAATAAATAAAAGTTCATTTTCGTATATATTAACAAAAAACAAAACACAGACTAAAGAACAGACAAAAAAAAAAAATCTAACGTGAGGATTTATTTTGGATAAATATGACTAATTAAAATGTTGATTTTTGTGCTAAAAATATGTATGTAGTTTTAAAGATTGTATATGGACGTGAAAGTTCTTAATATTTTAAACGCAAACAGTTAGTCCATTGTTTGTGTCATTTGCACTCATAATAAATAAATTTTCTCAAAAATATAAATTTATGTATTTGTATCATAACATCTCATAAGGTTGCATAACTTTAATATATAAAGAGCTTTTATATTTTACTGGACATCAATTTGATTGCTAAAAAACTTAAATACCAACCTATTAAAAATGCAAAATGTGCAATGTGATGTTATTGTTTCGACATTGTGTAATGGTTGGCGAGGAGTAACTAAGTGATGTTTTAATTAGATCACTTATTCTTTTTCTTTAATACCATCAAAATATATATATACTTTAATGATATCAAATGCAAGAATAACTAAAAATAAGGAATATGAAAATAAGGAGATAATCACTTATAAATAGTTTTTCTTTTTTTAAGATACAAGCATTATTTTCCCCTAATTATTAGCCATTATGCCTATCCAATGCTTAAAACTTTTTAACTTATTTTATCAATACATGTACATTTTCAATAGTTTAATTGTAATTCAGCCTTTTCGTCTAAGATAAATGTGGCTATCCATCTGACATTTAAATTTTGTTTCAAAGTACACACAAATATGAAAAAAAGTAATTTTGCTTTTGAGTAAAGTTAAGAGATATTGACAACTTTAAATATTATAGAAGTTTAGATTAAACCATGTAGATCTTCATATTAAGAAATAATTTTTCTATAACAAGATCTAAACTAATATATTTCAGACACATGGTTAAGCTAGTATTAAATTAAATTGACCTATATCAATACACATAATAACCATGATGATAATAGTTATAATAATTTTATAATAATATAAGAGGCCCTCTATCCAGTAATTTTTTAAATCTTTTTAATTAAAATAATTTCCATAAAAATTCAATAGTAAATCGTAGAAATAATGTAAAAACAATCAAAATAATGATTTTTAGCCTTAATGTTTTATTTAAGTGAAAAGGACTTATTATTGATCAAACGAATAAAATATTTTATTCAATCATAATATAGATATTCATGTCATCTTTTTATTTCCTAAAGAATAAGTGCTTCATTTTACCACTACTTGTTCTTGTTTCTTGTTCTCCTTAGGTATATTTAGTAGGAAGGAACTTTATATTTTCCTAAGAAACTTTATTTTCATAAAGTCAGGATGGCCGAGTGGTCTAAGGCGCCAGACTCAAGTTCTGGTCTTCGTAAGAGGGCGTGGGTTCAAATCCCACTTCTGACATTTATTTAATTTTTTTATATTTTTTATTTTATTTACCCTCTTCACAACAATAATAAAATTGGCAGAATCAAGTTGTGGTCTTCGTATATTTATCCTCTCCACATCAATAATAAAATAGGCAGACTCAAGTTCTGGCACATCAACACTAATAAAATTGGCAGACTCAAGTTGTGGTCTTCGTATATTTACCCTCTGCACATCAATAATAAAATAGGCAGACTCAAGTTCTGGCACATCAACAATAATAAAATTGGCAGACTCAAGTTGTGATCTTCGTAAGAGGGCGTGAGTTCACAATAATAAAATCGGCAGACTCAAGTTCTGGTCTTGTTTTTTTATATTTTTCATTTATTTACCCTCTGCACATCAACAATAATAAAATCGGCAGACTCAAGTTCTGGCCTTCGTAAGAGGACGTGAGTTCAAATTCAATATTGATATTTATTTTTATATATTTTCCATTTCATTTATCCTTTGCACATCAAAAATGATAAATCGTCTCTAATTTATAGGGGTTAATTATAGGATTAATCAGTATCATGTTTATATAGAGTATTATGTATTGACAAGATGTTTAGTGGATCATCCCCTCTTGTCAAATTTAAGAGCGTTAAAGAAATGCTATGCTTAAAATTATCATAATATATAAACAAGTTATGTTGAAAAGAATTTAGATCCTTTATGAAAAGAATTTAGATCCTTTATATATATATACACACAAGTGTCAAAGTCTCAACCATGCAAAAATATGACTCACCCACACATTTTATTTCAATAAGTAAAAAAACAGGTGTCAATAAATACACACACACAAAAAAAGAGGTGCATAAAGAGATTAGTTGGTTTTCAATTCATTAGATGGGATCATTCAAACTAAATGGATAATTTTTAGCATTCTTATAAATATCCAACATACTTCATCATCAAAAGTTTGTGGAGATGCAATAAGCCGATACCTATCTTTATTTAGAAGTTTTTGAATTTCAACTTTTATATATAATAATTATTTTTTGGCAAGAAATATTTTACCTCACAAAGTTGAGTCTTTAAGCTGATAATGGATATCGAATTGTAGACAATAATAGAAGAAGAAGATTTATTGCATTAATAGTTCATCCTCAAAAGTTTGTATGAGATTTAAAAATTATTATAGAAAAAGAAAAGATGACTTATTTCTCATTTAATTGAGATATAGCTCTCCTATTGGATCCCATTAGGCTGCGTATGAATCCATTTAGTTAGCATTTAAACTTTACCAATTTGACTTATCAGTTATCAGTTTGTAGATATGCTAAATCATTATATAATCATTAAGATATTAGCTTATTGATAAGTTATTGATAATTATCAGTTTGATTATTGATTTAACTATTAAGATTTGACACACACAAAAAATAATCATTGAAAATTACTTAGAAATAAGATGATAAACCAAATGAAACACACACATGAGTTGACAGATTACATCTTGCTCAAAAACAAACACTCACACATTGTCGAATAATCATTAACTAAGAATTTGTGGCAGTTAGGAATTGAAGTATGAAACTAAACTTTGATCTAAGGCAGGGACGAATTTACCTTGATGGAAGGGATGTCACGTAACACGGCTTCATCAAAATTTTTTACGGAATATATATTTAAAATAAAATACTGTATAAAAAAAGCAAAAGGACACTATTTTAAACACAAATGCATGTAGGTTGTGTGGATGGAAGTGCCATGGACATTTGCTATGCCTTGTGTTCGATTCCTTGATGCAGCTTTGTTATCTTTTTTCCATTTTTTTTTCTCTCTTCCTGCCCCTCTATTCCTTTTTTTTTTTTTTCCTCTCTTCCTGCCCCTCTATTGGTGACTTAGACGTCATGTGTTCAATCCCCCCTTTCAGCACTTTCTTTTTCCCCTCTCTCCTTGACCTCTTTTTCTCTTTTTAATCCTTAAGTCCACTTATTTCATTCAAAATCAATCTATTACTTTTTAGTTTTAGAAATAAAATTGAAATAAATTAAAAACTTAAAATCTTTGAGTCTTTTATCAATTAGAATCATAGTTAGATAAAAATAAAAAATATTGTTCGACTCCTTATATATTTATATATTTGTGGCTTGTGAGTTTCTTCACAAAAAGATATTAGTTCTTGTTCATCAATCACTGTCCTTCAGTGTCACGACCCAAAAATGGGCGTGTTGACACTTGTCTTATCCCACCAAGACAAGTCAGCCTACAACCCAACTATAACATTAAAAATGCAGAATTTTAAATAAAAATGAATGTTCAATTGCGGATGATAAGTCAACTTAATGAAAATCCCCCAAAGTCTGGTTGCCACGAGCACGAGCTTCTAATATATTACAATAGATTCGAAAGGAAATACAAGTATCAAATGATATAGTCTCTAGAATAGAACAAAAGCATAAATAGGAGTAAGAAGTCAGCTGGGATGGCAAACAACTACCTCTCACAAACTCTACAGGAAGCCTCAGACAAGGAAAAGTCGAGAGTATCACGACAATCCTGGCTCGCAACCTGCAAAATCGTTGTAACAAGTGTGAGAACCAAATACACGGTACTCAGCAAGCGAACTAGTAAACACAAAATTAAGTAATATAGAATACAGGTACCCCCAACACTCCAACCAAACCCCCACAACTACAGCCTGTATGAAGTCATTCCAGCCTATCAGTTCACAATGTCCATAGCATATAGCTCAATAACCACACCAGCCATTATATATATCAATAATACAAGGGATCAAGTGCATCTATCACAAGTTTCAAAAAATAAAGGCACTCACAAGTTTATACATGATAATGAGGTGTAATACAGTGCATTGCAATGTCAAGTATAATGATGCATGTCTGACTTAGTGATACAAACCCGGTGTCTCACAGTCCGGGACCCATGGGGGACTTCTAGTCCAATGTATCCATCGCGGCATGTGACACGACCCTCGAATCATAGTATCTGTCGCAGTGTGCGACACGTCCCTCGAATATGGTACATTCTCTTTAATTCTTACTCTTTTTCAGACCATAGAATACTTGTCACAAAAGTCAATGCAAATAGGCATGTTTACACAATAATGAGAAGATGGCTTATTTTAATACAATACACAGTTCACAACAACATAGTTTGGTACAACATTAACACTAACTCAATACCTCAAAACATTCTCAACAGTTCACAAGAAGCACAAGATTCTACATACTTAACAAAGGTTAAGAAATTCACTTGCCTTAGCCAAAGACAGTCAATCAACCACGTGAGCCTTCCCCTTCCGAATGGAATCCGTAGTACCACAATCTAATTAAGTAAATTAGCACAATAAAATTTCAAAACCAACAATATCCATATTACTACACGTCTAACTTAGACCCCAAAACTAACCAATTCTATAGTCAATTCCCAAAAGATTTTAAGCCTAAAAGTAAGTTTCAATTTCTCTAATATTAATATAAAATATATACATGTATATATACATCCTAAGACACCTTAAATGAAGAACCTAAAAGCACTGGGCAGATATGTAAAGATGAGAAAAACGAAAGCACTATGTATACACTTGATCGTGGATCCACATTGGTTCCACTTTTCAATTCAAGATTATTCTTATAATATGTAAACAATAAGTTATCACCTGAGGCATAACATATGAAACAATAGTAGTAATTGTTTTCCTAGAAACTTAAAACACAGAGAATTGCCTAATGTCTATAGGAATTAGTAATTTCGTAGTGATTACATCACCATTGGATCATGATTGTCCACTAACTTTTCTCAATTTCTTAAACAACATGAATATAGTAACCCAATCTATAGATGTATATATATGATATCCGAAGACACGTAATAAGTTGCACTAACTGAAAGACTGATACACGAGAACTAAAAGGAGATATATGAATTATCTGATGTGAGTGAGTCGTTCGGGATCTTCGGGTGAGTTTTCGCCCCTTTTCCTTTTATTTAGTTATGTACTGTTAAATCTCACAACCCTAATTTAATATATAGGTCAAGTAATATGGGCTCCTAAATAAATTAATATTTAGTTCCTCACTTATCTTAACCATTTAAACTTACCCTTAAATTAAAGAGTCATAGTTATTGAATAGTCCAAAATATCAATTTTAAAATATTTCAAGATAAATATTGTAGGAAATCAAGAGGACTGTTATCAAAATGACCTAACGAGTCATTACAATTCAGCATCTTGAATTTCCATATCATGTTAGTATTTTCGTTTTATTCTATTTCTTTATTATGTGCTTGAATTTTTTTATTTTTATTTATTCATAATGATAATTTTATTCTTTTTTATTTACTTCTTACAATGAAATAATTTAGGATTCATTACATTGATATTTAAATTTATCTATATGTACTTTATTTTTGAGTTTGCATATAACCAATTGACTACGGATTATTTATCATATTATTCACAAATCTCTATTATTTGATCCTAAATTACTAATTGTGCAGATTATATGATCTTAGTTTAAATTTAATGAAGCGATATTTTTCTAAAAAAAAGATTTCAGAAATGTACAAAGTCAAGCTTCAACTTCAACTGACTTGGAAGAACGAGGTAATCAGCCAAAAAAATATCGATTTGAATAAAGTTGTATAAAATTTTATTTACGAGTGAGAAGTTTAATTTAAAATTTTATAATTATCTATATAAAGGTAGACAAATTTTATCTAAATTTTATATTATTTTAAAAAAATTTGGGCCTCAAATTTTTTGAGGCGTAAAACAAAAGTTTCATTAATTTTTCTCTTGAACTATATATCCTTGTCCTTTAAAGGTGACACCGCTTAGAAAAAGTCTTGCGTACGCCACTGAGCTAAGGACTTTACTTACCAAACAATATAGATATAATTTATTTATTTATGATTGGGTTATTAGTTAACCCATTAAGAAAAATTCTCAAACTATTAACAATTGATTACCTGATAATAAAAAAAATAAAATCGTTATGAAAATTGCTAAATCTTTCTATTTCATAAAATTGCTAAATTTTTCTATTAGAAATTTATGACAATCGTAAATCTTTCTATTATAAATTTATGACAATCGTAAATCTATCTTTTTAGCTAAATATCAATTTTACCACATCTAAGATCATATCAGTATTTAAAACGAAGTAAAAATAACATCACCGTCCAAAAAATACAAGCAAAAGTAAAGCAATTTTTTATAGAAATAACTTGATATGCTTCTGCTTGTTGAAATTTCTATCAATTACTCATGAACTTATATAGTTGCTGATAAACCAAATAATTTACGACACACGAAAATAAATTTGAATTCATATACATGTTTTCAGATGATAATACTTGTGTTTCTTAGTTAGTAATGTGTATATGAAATTACTTTTATATGTATTCAATACACAAATGTTAATTTTAGTATTGTGATATAAATGCATGTGTCAAAAAATTATGATTTGCTTTTATGTATATTAAGAAGGAAAAATTACGCAAATAGTTAAGTTTTTCGACTTATTTATTAAAAATAGTTATATATCGTTTTTGAAAAATTATTAATTATAATTATATTTTAATTAAATGTCAAATCAAAAGTACCCATATATTATTTCTTTTTTTTTCTCATCTTATTTTTAACTTTTTGTTTAACATTTAAAATTGAATCTCTCTCTCCTTTTTAACATAACTTATGCACCCCTTTCATTTATTAAAAATATTTAAAACAACACAATATTTTCGGTAAATATGGATTCAACCATTGTTACCATTTCCTCAATATTCTCACCAAATCTTTTGCTTTAATTGTTTTTTTAAATCAACAACATAATCTTTTCTCTATCATCTCTTCACCCTCACGACATTTCCTCAGTCCTTACCATTCTCTGGTAATATTTCTTAGTTTAATTTTCTTTTCTCAATCAATAGATTTCATTCTTTAAAGAAAACAAATCCTCAATATATTTTAGAAGCCGAAGAGTTGTTTATATTTGAGGTGATTTTGTAATCGATAATTCTAATTATTGTTGTACTCATTTGAATCATTATAGATTTTTGTGTGTTAAGGTGCTAAAGAAGTCGAAGAACTTATTGAAGACCAAATTGAGATTTTTTTCTTCACAAAAGATTTGTATTATGTTAAGAATATCGTGTCCTTTATCAAATTGTATTCTTTACAATATTTATAATTTTTTTATTTGTATTTAATTATAATTTTCATGTTGTATCTTGCAAACTAAATTGGGTTTTAAGGTGAAACTTGTATTTGTTTGTAGGCTGTATTTATTTCATAGTGATCAATAGGTATGTCAACTGAATTAGGATTTATAAGCAGATCTGTATCCTATTTTTTCACAATCTGTTTATGTTTTTTCAGACTACTGAAAAATAATTAAAATAAAGTACAGAAAAAAAAAATAAAGAAGAGGGAGGAGGGGGATTATTTTGAACAAATTTTGAGAATATAATGAAGTAGATGATATGATATAATATACATGATTGTTCATTAAATTAAAGAAATGAAAATAATAAAATAAAAATTTATGTTTAACAACTAAGAAGTAAATAAAATAAAAATATCTATTTTACATTAATTAGAAGAATATTTGATGACTAAATTAAGCCAAAAAAATATAAAATATAAAAATTACTTGATAATCATATGATTATTGTCTCTATCAACGTATAGAATTGGTTATAAGGAGGGGAGGTGAGCTGGGGTTGGGGGAGGGGGTGGAAGGAGTAAGGGAGTATATTTAATTGAGAAATAATAATTGAAATAATATGATTAACATATTTAGATAAGATAGTATATTTTAAAAAAATAAAAATAATAATTAATATTATTTGTGCATCGCATGAGTACGTATACTAGTTAGATATTAAATACTAATTAATATCAAGCATAAAAAAATATATAAAGTAAATTATTTTAATTTTTTTTAAACAAGATAAATATTATTAAATATTATTTTTAATATAGTGAATAAATAAAATCGGAGAAAATATGTAGCAAGTTTTGCGTCAAATAATAATTATGTATGCAGTATATGAGTTGAAAATAATATTTTTTCTCATTTTGGAAATAATATCTTCAATTAATGTAATAAAGTAATATTTCAATTAATTTTGGAAATAATATTTTTTCTTATTTGATAAATATTTGATGTAAGCTATGATCAGCGAAATGATACTTCTAAAATATAGACATTGTAATTTTTAAAAATATCTTTGACATGAGGGAGATACGTTTATGAAGAGATACATGTTTCTAGCTTGTTATTAGTAGTGATTTAATTTATTTGCTAACTATATTGTGGATTGATTTCATAAAATAACAACTCATCTTACTTTTTATTGTAATTAAAGTTGCTAAACCTTTTTTATAATAAACAATTACTCTAGCTTAGGCAAAAATATGATAAATTATTTTTATAATTATATTTCAGGAGGATTGATTTTTTAATCACTTATTTTATTTAGTTTTATTTTTATTAAACTTTTATAAAATATCTTATTTTTACATATAACATATAAAAGATATGAAAACATTATCATTTTAGTTTATTTTGAAATTGATCAAGAGATTTTAAATGTATCAATCAAAAATCATTGGGAAGAAACGGAAAAGATAAATACTTTTATATGAATATCAATATTTTACAACTAGTGACTTGTCACGTCTCACTTTTTTGTGGGGTCTAATTAAACTAATTTATGAAGTTAAATTGCTAGGATTAATTTAACATATAAAATTTTAAACATTTAAAAATTATAGAAAAAATGCTATACATTATAATATTTTAACTTTCGACTAATGAAACGTAATTAAAAAAGAAAAAAGTGAACAAAAAAAGAAGAAGAATTGGGTCATTAAATTTCATCTTAAAAGCAATATTATTTTCCTTCCTAACAGAATTTATTGATAAAGTATTTTTCCATGACATATGTCATAATGGATATCATTTATTTCCCATTTCCATTTTGTACTTTTGAGTTTCTACTTTTTCTGCTTCCAAATCTATGAGATAAATACATACATATTTATTAAAGACTGAACAGCAGATGATATCACTATTATATCCACCATGGGTGGGTGGGGAATATGGGAATTTAATCAACTTGGGACCTACTTTTTCTTTTTCCTTCTAATTATCAATTGCTCCCAACTGCAGTAGACTAAAGTTTCTCACTTTATAGCCAAGCTTGCTTGGCCTAATCTTTAATTCATTTGGTCGCCTAAACAAGTGTCGGGGGTTTGATCTCTGTTTTTTATATGTAGCAATTAATTGATCACCCACAAATCCTTAAATGGAGCTCAGATCCGCGAAGAATTAGTCTTTGACCTATCAAATTGGAGAATACCTTGAAAAATCAAAAAAAAAAAAAAATCTCACCTATCACCTGCAAATTGTACTCTTGTCTCCAATTTTTGCTTCCTAATATTTAGTTTAAATTTGAACATGCGATATAAAATTATAATTTCAAATCGACCTTTGAATGAAATAATGATTTCAAAGGCAAGCTTAATGTTTCCAAGTTGTAAAAAGAAGAAGATAGTAATGCAACTGTTAATTTGGGTCTTTCATTTGAAACTATCAAAATAGGTGCATTTAATTTCAGCAGGAGGAACTGTTGTGACATCTCAAGGGGAATTAACTATGTATCGTAATGCAGAAAAGGTCAAAAACTATGTATCGTAATGCAGAAAAGGTCAAAAATATACTTAAATTATATTAAAAAAATAAACTATTCTTTATTTATAATAGTTTGATTCAAAAATATCCTTATCGTTAATATTTTGGTCCAAAAAATATATTTGTCATTCATAGTCTGATGTGAAAATACCGTCATTGTTATTAATTAGGTCAAAATGCCTTTTTTTGGAACAAATATATTGCTCATTTCTTTTTAAATCATATTGTACTCCTAATAAACATATTACTTTTAAATTTTTTTTTTCTTATTTTGTTTCTTTTAAAATCACTTTAACTAATAAAAATGCAGAAAATAATTTTTTTTGTTCTTAATCTCATTTTATCAATAAAAAGAGAATAACATAACCTTTTAACGTATAACATATGTCATATGTGTGTGTGTAAAAGATCATAGTAAACTCATTATTGATTTTATTTAGATATGATTAAAAACAATAATTATAATAAAATAAGAAATATTTTAATTTTAATTTTTTTTAATTGAAGTAGGATGAATATTTGCTACAAAAATATTAAGTATTACGAAAAGAATATTTCAAAAAAAAAATAATATATTATTTGAAAAAGGCATATTTTTGACCCATTAAATAACAACAAGGTCATTTTTTTAATCAAAATATTAACGTTAAAGGACATTTTTATGGAACTATAAATAAAGAATATTTTTATTCATTTCATATTTTTAGATTTAATCGATAAATTGTATTAGAAAATAAATATTATTAACTTATTAGTATTGGATCATTGGGCCAACGGTTCATAAACTAGTTGTATAGTATTTCATGAAGTCTTGTTTCACTTAAACAAGAATTGAAGATGATGGATATATGAACAAATGAGAATAAGGGGAAAAATAAATAACAGCAGAGGAGTATTTTCTTATCAATAAAATTAAGAACCGAACTATTAAGGAAAGTTAATTGATAAATTAAAAATAAATATCTTATTGATCTAATTATCAATTTAATCAATAACCAATAATATTTGAACCAATCAACAGTCATCCTAAATTTATTAAGTTCACCAGCAAAAAAGAAATATATGTAACTACTATAGTTTCGCTTACACATATAAAATATTGTATTAAATCAAATCAAATGATGTTATATAAAATAGAACCAACTGAGCACTAGTTTCAAGTCTCAGTTTTCAATGAGATCATATTGATCCCTACATCGCTCTATCATGACCTTCCTTCCCTCGAACTGGTCAATAAGGATAGATTTTATTCATATATACGCCATTAATCTAATGAAAAATTTGAGTTGAAAAAATCAAGTTTAAGTTGTCTAATTTATTCAAAATTGGACGAATTATTGATTTGTTTATTTATTTATTTAGGTTATTTAAAAAAATTTTAAAAAAAGTTAAGTTGATATGTAGCTTATTTTTGTAAGTTTTATTTGAAGGAAAACACTCTCGATGAATAAACTTTTTCAAATCAAGGACTCAAAGTAATATTTCTGGTTATAGGAGAAACAACTTGATGCACCACATCTGTTGGTGGTGCCTAAAAAGGATTTATTAAAAATTTTGTCAAAATATTTTCTTTAAAAAATTAGTTAGAATTGGATCAGCTAGATTGTGACATGCATTTTAATCCATTTGAACTTAAGTAGTTTTTCAATGTATCAATAACTTGCTCATTTATTGACTCAATTCATTTTGACTTATCCAAATTAAATTCAGTTCACCCATTTGACACCTCCATGAAAAATCTAATCTCCTGATAAATACATAAATATGTTATTCTTCGCTTCAATTTATACATCTTAGTTTAATCATACATCAAATTTGTAAAAAGTAATTATTTTCTTTTTAAAAAAAAATACTGAATCTTAAATAAAAGATTAATCTAATTTAATAAAATATATTTTAGATTTGTGATCTTAACCATATAACTCCCTCTAATCCTAAGAAGTGTGCAATAAGGATTTTGACACATCCAATATGATACTTATTAATAAAAAGAGACTTAAATATCTTATTAATTCCAAGTCTGTGGCAAAGGAATTAGGCTTTGGCAGTGTTGGTTGGAAATTTTATAATAATTTGTAACATTTTGACAGAGCTATTTATTTGTTTAAAATACAAAACCTAATTTATATGGGGTTAGGGACCCACTCCATATTTGTGTTATGTCCTCCTCAACTTATACCCAACCCTAACTTTGTCTATGTGGTGTTCTTAATATAATTCCCTCGTAGTTTTTCACCACATATCAATTATTTTTTTGCTTTGCCTCGTGGATTCCATTAGTCCATACATACCTTTTTTTTTTCTTGTATATCAACTTGTCTTCACTAGATCTTCCCCCTAATGTAACCCTAGATTTCTCTAGATCTATAAAAAGATAATAATAAGCAACTCAAATAAGTCCGTATAAGACAAGAAACATTGGGCAGATGGTAAATAGTTTTCACCAAAATTTTAAAATTATGAAGGAAGTGCAACAATGAAAACTCACTAAGGAAAGTTGGAAAAGGAAAAAGATTTCTACATAAAATAAACAAATTAAAAAAAGAATTTAATTTTGGTGCACTGTCAATGTATCAAATTTTTGCATCATCAAGTAATATTGACCTGTTATTGCAGATTACCAATAAGTATTTCTTTATAATATGTATCTATTTATATGTTAAAAAATAAAATATAATTATTTTTTTTGTCTTTCTTCTTTACTTCTCTCTGTTTCACCCTCTCTCTTCTTCTTTGGAAAATAGTTCAACTTTTTCTTTTATTGACTTCTTTCATTATAATTTAACTATCTTTTTTTCTTAATTATTCTACAAGCATATATATCATTTTCTTTCTTCTTCACTATGTAGTCTTTTGTGCATGCTTTTTTTTCAATATATAAAAATTACATTTTTATATCTATGATCAAAGCTAACCTTTTTTTTATATTTTTTAATTTTATTTATTGATTTTAGGATTTATTGGTTATTTTTTACAAAATTAAATATTTTTTTAAGTGTTCGTTTCATTTTTCTATAGTTATACTTTTCATAGAAGACGAAAAATCACTTAAACAAGTCCCTACATCTTCCATCTCTTTCAAATCTTATTTTTGATTAAATTATTATTAATATATATGAATGCCATAAATTAAGTTTTTTTTTAAATAAAATGAAAGATGAACAAAATAATTTAAGAAAAACGAAAGGAGTAAAAATAAAAATAAAAATAAAAGACAAAAATCACAACATCGTCATTTTACTAGCCACATATAATACCTACGAGACTGAGAGAGTATAATTTGGATTCAAATTAAGAAAGGAAAAAAATCTAAAAATTAAGAAGGAATTTGGAATATAGTATAATTAGGATTCAAATTATTTTTAATGTTTTCCTAAATTATATTCTTTTTAAAAGATATAAACATTACTTGAAAAAATTATGACAATTATCTTTAAAGTTATCTGATGATTTAGAAAATTTTGTTTGTCAATTATGCATATAATTTAAACTCTAAAAAAAAATAATAAACGAATACATACACTTTTACTTAATGTGGTAAAGAGCGTGGACTTTTTTCTTGATTGCTTTTACTTCCTCTAATATCATAATTTTCTTCGTTTGTCTCTCACCTGATATTTTGTATTTTTTTGAGTTTGGATTAACTCAAATTTATATAATATAAACTCCATTAAAAGAAAAAGGTCTCCTTGATTTTTATCTTTTTCATTTGTTGAGCTCAAAAAATAATTTAATTAAAGATGAAATAATATTAAGATTTTTGATGGTTAAATTTGTCATGTGAGATATTAACAATAAAAACATAAATTTTGCCTATTCTAATAATAAGTAATATAATATTTTTTACATGTCAGATTATCTAAAAAGTGACTACATACAATAGTTCATTATAAATGAATAATGAGATAAGTAACTCGTCAAATCAAAAAAAGTATATATGGATAACACTTTCAGAATTATTGTTATTGGTAAATTTTTATTTAATTTTGTGATATTTCACTAAATACATTTGATTTTTAATTAAATATCGTGTGTATTTGGCCAGTTTTTAACGAAATACATATGGAGTAGAGCACAGAATTGACACACGGCTGATAAGCAAGTCAACAATTGATAAAGATAGTAAAATTTTGAATATTCACAAATTATGGAATTAAAAAATACATACATACAAACACACATACTGGCGAATTCAGAAATTTTGTGCGATGGATATTTAATTATTTTTAGTTTGAAAATTGCTATATAAAGTGAATGCTCTGTTAATATATTAATGAATTACTAAATACATAAATAATAGTGTTCGTCACAGATGGTATCAATACATCTGTCACTGCGCTTGCACACATATATATATTATCAACTAATGAAAAATTCAATATGCTTAGTTAGATACCATAAAAACTAGTTAAATGAATTGAAGGAATCAAAGATGATATTAATTGAATTTTTGTGGCTTTTTTCAATGTTCAAAACATTTGAATTTTTCAAGGTGAATGTTTGAAATTTTTGTCATATTTGCCCTTCCATTTAATGAACTTTATATTTTTTAGGAGATAAATTACATTACATATTTATTTATAATTTTACAAAGGGCAATAGTGCAAAGTATGTTGTAAATTTTGTCAATATTTTTTTATAATATGTGTGTATAGTCTAACAAATTTAATTAAAATAGAATAGGGAGAGTATTAATAATCTAAGCATACAACATGCAACAACATGATAAAACACATTAATATTATATTGTACACTTATTTACATTACCAATGTACATAACGTAAGTCTTAGTTGTTTTTTTGAGGAAAATTACGTTATTATATTGTCACTAATACATACAATAATATCAAAGTTGCCTTACTTTAATTTTTTTAGTAACCCGTTTTGAGTAGGGCAATTAAAAATTAAGGTAGAATTAATGTTAAGGAGAAAGATGAAGCAAGACTTGTTCACATGAAACGGGTTTTGCTTAATTGTGAATTTGGTACATTTGCACCTAATCATTCAATGCGTAAGTAAGAAAGAAACCCCAATATTGGGTGACAACTAGCTAATGTAATAAAACAATGAACCTCCCTCCATGCTCAATTAGTTACAAAAGTAGACGATAAATAAATCAAATTCATTAATACACGACCAACCATATGAACCTAGAAAAATAAAAATAATCTAATTGGTGGACCCAAACTCTTCAACACCTAAAGCCATTCGTTTAATACAAACAAAAGTCCGATACATGCACTAACACAATATATTTACAAAAGGGAATCTAAATATCTGAATTTCCATTGACAATAATAAAAGAAACCCCTTAATACAGCAAATCATTCATATTAATAAAGCTAATAATCAGAATACCTCTTTTTTCCCTGTTTAATAATACTCTACTAATTAAATTAGACAATAATGACAAAGTTAACGCCAAGCTGATGCGACGGTGAGAGTTCGTCCCTTCCAACCAAAGCAAATACCTCCACTGTGTTCATTCACGGTGAAGCCCGGGTTGCCACGTGTACCCGAATTGAGTTTGGAGTTCAAAGAATTCGCCACGAGTTGACTAATGGGCCTCGGCCCGAACCCGGCCATGCTCATTCGGGCCCTCCACTTCCCGAACACCTCGCATCTCTCCACACGTTCCCTCCCTTCGCACGCTACCGAGTTGGACATCTTCCGGCTCAGACCCTCTTCGATCCTGACCCGCTCCAGGCTATCCCTTGACACGGTCGCGTCAACCGAGTCGAATATCGCACCGTAATGCCCGCACGCTTCGTTCACGCGCGCAAGAAACGGCGCCGTGTTGCCGTTCATTTCTTGCTCGACCAAGGTTACCACCTTCGGTGATAACACTTTCACCCGACGGAGAAGATCGTCCCGGAGATTCTCCGTCGTCACGCTCTCGTCGGGTAATCTGTACAATTTGAATGCGAAATTCACTGCTAATGCGTCGTCCGGGTCAATCCCCAATTTTTCCCGGCTCAAATCGGTGACCTTGCAAGCCGTTATGTTGAAATATAAGCAGACTCCGACTTTATTAGCGACGGCTTTAAGCTCCACGCCGATGGAATTGAGTCTCTCGTCGACTCCGCCTGGTTGCTCTGTGAAAGCCGTGATTTTTAAAACGGCTGGCTTGTCTGATTTCTTGGCAGCCAGTGCATGCAGTAAATGCAAGTACTGTCCGCCTTGGCCGATGTCAAAATCAATGACGTGAAGCTTGTTAAAAGGCTGGTCAGAAACAGCTTCAAGAATTGCTAGATTGGCAGCCATGAAACCCAGCTTGAAACAGGGGGAAACCTCGTATAGATTATGAGTAGTATCTGTATGTTCTCTGCTGTGCAACTCAAGCACCGGCGGTGGGTAATCGCTGGGGTTCACGCGCGACCGTAAAGCGGCAACCATGTATGCCGTTAGCCGCTGGTCGGAGGAACCTCTGACGTTGGCAACTTGTGATAGGCGCGTGAGGATCTCCACCGCGACGTCGGTTTTCCCTTCAGATATTGCTGTTGCAGCTTCAATTATAGACTGTTTGGGACAAGATATTGGCGGAGACTCTGTTGAAGAAGCACATGAAGAAGTCGACGAGGATGGAGATAGTGAAGCCAGTTTCTGAATTTGGTTCTGGTTCTGATTTTGACAGGGGCTAATGAGATTCTGTATTGTCTCCGACCATTCGTTGTTGGTGACGACTGAAACTGTATCGCCTTCCTCTTCATCGTTGTCGTCTAGGAGCTGTTTCTCGAGCTCTTGAAGACAATTCATCATCTTTCTGTCCGATTCTTGAGACAGCAATTCCTGTACTCCAATGGTTGCTCTGTTTTGAACCGGATTTAGAGACGAAACCCCTGTAGAATAATTCTGAATACATGGAGATAAAAACCCATTAATATTAGCAGGCTGTGACCGGAGTTGCTGCAGAGCAGGGAGAGGCTGGCGCGTGTTCATCATGGTGGAAGCATTCGAATTCGAAGAGAATTCAGATGAAATCGAGGCAGCAGCAGCAGCGGCAACAGAAAAATCAACAGGGGAGAGAGGTGACATAGGAGAAGCCTGCTGGTAATTTCTGGGCTTTACGTTACGGAGATAAAACCCAAGTCCCTGTTGTTGTTGAAGCAGTATCATTTGCTGTTGTTTTTGCTGCTGCTGCAGAAATTGCAATTGCTGCTGTTGTTGAAACTCTGCAAGAGATCGCTTCCCCATCAAATTGGGTCTTCCTTGAACGATCTGGGTAACCGGGTCGGGTAAAATTCCCGAAAGCGGTGAAGAATACGGAAGTTGATCTTGAGCTTGAGGCCTTAGTAAGTTGTTGCTGTTGTTGTTCATGGTGGATCGTCCATTGTTGATCCCACCGGCACCGTAGAACTCGCCGGAGAAACCGGATGACATCTTTCAGAAATTCCGGCCAAATGGGCTTTTTGATCTGCCTCAAAACAATTTCAAAAAGTTTGGATCTTTATGAAAATTCTGCATTACAGGGAAAAGGTAATTTCCTTAATAGAGAGAGAGAGAGAGAAGGGGCAGCTTCGTATTTGGTTGATTCTTGTCATGATTATAAGTTGGGGAGTTTTGTGGTTTCTTGTGTGCCTTATTTAATTTGAAATTCCTTGTGTTTGGTGCTTTTCTCTTCATCTCAGCCCTCCAATTTCTGATTATACGCGATGGACGGTCAGATTTAGACGTAGATGTACGGCTTTTCCACTGAACTTTCAAAGGTCCTTGGATATGGGGCCGGATAAGGACATAATAAACACGCGCACCTCTTAGGAGCGTGTGTAGCACGCGGCGTCGAAACGCAAAGAAACTGAGAATCTGGAATGATGTTTAAGTAGTCAGTGTAACTGACAAAGTTGTTAATTAATCATGTCCAACCTTCCAACACTAAATTTTAACAAAACCTATCTCCCCAACAGGCTGGTTTTGAAATTACAGTATTCCCACCCTTTTAATTTATACATTATTTATTTTTATAAAATTACAATGATATAATATTCCTATTAATTTTTTAAGAGAAAAAGTCGTCTCTTGGAAAACAGAGAGTAACAAAGTTTTGACTTAACATAATTTTTAAAAAAGATTTATGATTTAAAATAATTGTTAGATATTTATATAATTATAATATTTTTATTAAAAATAAAATAAATTTAACTATAAAAATATTTTTTAAAAAAATTGAATAATCAAGAAAATAAATTATATAACAATAATAACATACCCAATGAAATTTCATAAATAAGGCACGAAGAAAATAAAATATACATGAATATTCTCACAGAGATAAAGAGTTGTTTTCGTGTAATTGTTTATTGGTCCCATGTGTATAGTGGTAGTAGAAAGAGGGTGTTTTGAAATTACTGAGGTGAGTGGAAGTAATTAGAGTGGATATTTTGAATAATAATGTTCATCGAAAAAGAAGCTTAGTGGTCAAATCAGTTAGCAGATTAAAGTATGAAATAGGTAGAGGGTACAAGTCAAGTAGCTATCATGTTTTAACATGCATGTCACTGGAGACTTCATTGGCTTCTTCCTTAGAGTTCCAAGGAGGAGCAATTTTTGGTCCCAATCTATTTGATATCAGTTCATAAAAATATATATTAGGGGCCATTTGGTAGAGTGAATAATGTCAAATAGAGTGTATTAATAGTATATGTATAAATAATATTTATATTAGTAATGTTTCTATTAATTATATATAAATTATTATTTTGTATTGTTTAGTTTGATGTATTAAAAATAATATATGTTGTATTGAGAAATTTATTTATAAAGATATTCTTCACAATTATAATAAAAGAGATGTAAAAAAATATTTTGAGGGATAATGGGGTCTTTAACCATATTAATACATTCATTAAAACATTTGCATTATTAGTGCCTAGAAATTCATTGAATTAGTAATGCACACATTAATATACAATAGAGTAAGCATTAGTTATGAAAGGTATACAAAACAAGCCGGAGCGAAGCTATCCCTTGGTTAGAGGGTTCATCGAACCTCCTTCGATAAAAATTATCCTATTTATATATAGTTAAAATAATTTTTATGTACATAGTAGAGCATTTCTTTATTTTCCGATCGCCTGGAAGGGACAAAAAAGATCTTGTTGTTTCTTCAACAATTTCTGATCTCTAGTGGACCTCTCAGTAGGATTCGAACCGAGATGAAGTTCTGACCATCTATCAGAGAAAAAAGAATGAACGGATCTTGTAGGATTCCCAAGAAATTCTTCGATTTCTTCCGGAAACAGATGATTAATCATCTGCTTCTCACGTTCCTTGAATAGCCGGGACATTGAGGAATATCCAGAAAGGCATTTCGGGAATCGGCCTGATTGAATCCAATTCTATTAATACATACTACTTCTTTAAATTTTAAACCCTCTCAGTAAAAATTCCAACTCTGTTATTGAAATAAAAAGATACTGTTAATATAAAAAATTATTGCATAAATCTTTTTTTTTTAATACACTTTATTTATATGGATTTTCACTTGACAAAAATCCACATGGTGTACTCTCCTATATAAAAATTTATTTTTCTATAGTATAGGTTTGAATCATTACAAAATCTTTCTCATATTTCTTAAAAATTAGGTGTCTAATCAAACTGCCTCGCATTTGAACAAAAAACTAAAATACATAATATTGAAATTAGTTATACAAAGATTGGTCATAATATTGAAAACCTATACTAAATATCATGCTCCCTCATTTTGATTTATTTACTTGATTTTGACTTTATTTATAATTTCCTTTAAAAAAATTAAATCCTGTAATTTTAAATTATAATAAATATATAAAATATATTTTAATTTTGTGATCTTATATATATCATATAAAAAAATTAAAATTAAAAAACAAAAGATATTCTTTTTAAAACAAAAAAAGTTAATTATGTCAAATTTAAGACATGAATTATAAATTATATATAGTACTCTCTTCGTTCACTTTTGGTTGTCAAAAAAAAATTTAATTTGATTTTTATTTTTTACTTATTATTTTTGACAAATTAAGATAAGACAATTTTTTTTAATCCTATAATATCCTCAATTTATTGTAATTGAATTAATGGTTTTGGAAAAGATAGTTAGTTAATAGAGGTAAAATGACAAGCTTATTATACCAATAATTTTTTTTATATAAATATCTCAAATTAAAATGACAACTAAAAGTGAACGAAGAAAATAATAGACAATATAAATCCTAATAATCAAGGTACTTTCAGTGACGAGGATAAAAATTTATTCAGGATCTCCAAACTCTAAAATATATATACTTAACCAATAATTTTTCTATACATTAGTGATCAATTTCCTATTCAAATTTAGAGGGAAAATAAATTCTCTTATATTATTATTTTACTTTTTTTATATAAGAGAGAGTTTGCAGCGTGCAGGCACCTCTCTGTGGACGTGTTTGTTTGAGTTACTTGCTTCCTTTTATATATGATGCGGGTTTCATAAAATATTTTGTGAATTTTTTTATTAATTTTTTTAAAGTAACTATTTACTTCAATTATGATTTTATAATATTGTCCCTGATAAATAATTTTTTAGAAGCTTCGACTACAATTTCATAATAATTTTCTCAATACATCAACTGTAAATTTACTATATCGCCCCGATTAGATATTTTGAGTTGACTAAATACTAAAACTAGGATAAAATAAATTTCTCTTTAAACTGGACGAATAAAATTAAATAATTATTTTAGTATCTTCCCGTGATTATATTTGTGTCAAAAAGGAAGTATTACAAATGTATATATAAAAATTTAAAATAACTTAATTATTAAATTTAAAATTTAATCAATATTAATAATATTTATTAGATATTTGTTTTACGTTGAATGGGAAAAATTTACTAACATTTAGTTCTATCATTAAAAAAAATTAACGAATAATTGTTGGACCGTGCATTGCACGAATTTTTATAACTAGTTTATTAATAAGATAGAGTTTGTGCTGAAACAGACACCTCCCGTCGACGTGTCTGCTTTAGCTGTCTGCTTTTTCTTCTTTATTATATGGGGCCCATAAAATTATTTTGAGAATTTTTTAATTGAATCTTTTTAAAGCAGCTGCTTAGTGATTTTACAATATTGTCTCTGACAACTAAGTTTCACAATTGGAGGGTCCGTAAAAATATTCTGAAAACTTTTTAATTTAATTTATTTAAAGCCGCTACTTATTGATTTTACGAGATTGCCCCTCGCTGATGTTAGGCACCTCTTTGTCGAGGTGCCTGTTTCAGCTACCTGCTTCTTTCTTCTTCATTATATGGGACCCACAAAATTATTTCGAAGATTTTTTAATTGAATATTTTTAAAGCAGCTGCTTAGTAATTTTAAAATATTACCCCTAACAACTAATTTTCATAATTAAAGGATTAATAAAAATATTTCAGTGATTTTTTAATCTCATCTATTTAAAGCAACTGCTAAGTGATTTTACGATATCACCAATTAAATTAGGATAAAAGTTATTCTTTATATTATAGTAAAAATTTAAAATTATTTAACTATTAAATTAAAAAATTTATTAATATTAATAATATTTATTAAATATTTATTTTATACCTAATAAAATAAATAAATAATATTTAATTATATTATTAAAAATAATTTTATAAATAACTATTGGATTGTCCCATAGGATTTTGTAACTAGTTTTACAAGAAAGGACAATGAAACAAAGATTCCTAACTTTTTTGCCTACCAAAAAAGAAAAAGGAATTCCAATTGTTTTTTTAATAAATAGAAAAATGAGAGAAAAGTGAGTGGCGATGTGGAGAATGCAGCGCGTGATACAAATGTTTGATCACCTGAATACAACAATTTATAGAGACGCCTTTTGTCAAACCCCAAAGGACAATTACCCTTTAATCCCTCTAATTCTTTCTTAGATTAGATTTGATTTTATGTATCATTAATATAATTTTAATTAAATTTAAGATATGTGTATTATTTATTTTTAATTCGTTAATTTTTTATTTTTAACAATTTAATTGATCAAAAACTTTTATTAACTGTATATACATGATATTATAAAAATAAAATATAATAACAATAAAAGTAGACCATAAATTTTAAAAATATTTTTTATTAAATATCATGTCAAGTCAAAGAGTGTCACATAAAATAAAATAAGTTATATTTCTTTAAAATTTTTGAATAAATCCATTTCTGCAAACCCGCTAATTGGTGCTGCTTTATTTCATTTCTCTCAGTAACTATTCAACAATTTAAAGGTATTTTTTTAAAATAGTTTTAATTATTATGATTTATAAGAAATATCTTTTTAAAATAAAAATCCAAATTTTGGCTTTCGAGATCCAATTTTAACTCAATAATTTTTAAGACTCTAAATTTCTTTAACACAAAAATTTAACTGAAGTCCTTAAAATTATAAATTTGTGTAGTGCTCTATGTAGAAGTTTTACTGTTTTAAAGATAATGTATTTGAACAGAAATATGAATTTGCAAAATGCCATTTGTCGAAATTTCATACTAAAAAAGCAGAATTCGATTAATTTTATAGGACTAATGGGTCGTTTTATAGTTGAATAAGAGTTAAGCTATTTATATTAAATTCTGCATAAATAATATCATGTATTTGATATTGCTCTTTTGCTATATATATCTTGCTTTGTTAGAATTGGTAAGGAAAGGTCTAGCCCCCTTGTTTGTATTTATTTCTTCGAGGATTTTTTAATTATTAATAAAAAGCCACTAGACATTTCTTTTTTTTAAAAAAAAAGCTCAACACACTTAATGTGATGTTTGATTTTAATTTAAAACCCTATACAATATATAATATATATATACATTAAGAGAATTTTTTTTATTCAAAATAAAATAATTGATATCTAAAAAATAAAAAAAAAATTAGTACTATATAAATAAATCAAATTTAGCATTGACTAAATTTTTATATAAAATAATATATTATTAATCTATCATAAGTCTAATCCACTACCAAACTAATTCACAACTTTGTTGGTAAAATCACTGTTAACTCACATTTACAGCCTATTCCCAGTTGACTCTTTAAACAACACTTACTTTACGTAT
>JAPFFP010000070.1:2820271-2850616 GCA_026153255.1 Solanum medicagineum
TTAAAAAAAGAGTACTAAAATTTATGGTGTAAAATAAATTATAGATATTTTTATGATTATAAATTATTTTATTAAGGATGAAATGAATAATTTAAAATTAAATTATTATTAAATATAAAAATATGTGATTTTCTTTGAGACTAACAAAAAAAAGTCATATAAAGTGGAATAGAGGTAGTAATATTTTTTAAAAATTCAATTCGATAAATAAAGTATATGTGAATCACTTTTTACTTGAAATAATAAGGATATATGTGAGCCATTTTTGGAGCGACAGAGTGTACTTTGAATGATAAAGTTGAGGAGTATATTAAACTCTTTTTCCTTTTAAAATTTTCAATTTTTATTTTTTTTAGTGATATATTGATTATGTTGAGAAGGGATGGGCATGGATGTAACACCCCGTGAAATTACTAAAACGCTCCTAAACTTGGTCGTGCGCACAATGTATCTTCCCAAGCTCTAATGGGAAATCTGAGACGAAATTTGCGATCAGTGCGAAAAATTGAGTCGGAAAATGGTCTCGACTCGGCTTTAACGCGAAAAAACGCGAATTAATTTTTTCAAAGAGAGCCTAAAACAGTGAGATTCCCGTGTCCCTTCTGCGACGCGGAGCCACACTTTTATTTTTTCAAAAATTCGATGGAAATCGAAAATTCACGAAAAAGTGCACGTGCACTAGTGCATGGGGATGCAAAATCTTTATTTTAATTCGGGAAGGGCAATTTCGTCCTTCCTGATATATTTTTATATCCCCAGGTCGATTTTTAAATGTATATTTGTACGAAAAGGGTTTTAAACCCATCTTTTTGAAGGTTTCTACGCAAAGTCAGAGAGAAGAAGAGGAGAGAAAGAGTAAGAGTTCCAAAAATCTTTCAAATTTCTTGAAGAAATCTTCATTCTCAGGTATGTAAAGGCTACCCAAAAGCATGAGATTGATCTCTCGTGTGCCAATGTAGATTTAGGATAGTAAATTCATGTCTAGAAGCTTTGATTTATGAATTTTTGAAGTTTCTTGAATAACTACTTTAAATTCTTGAATGACTACTTTAAATTCTTGAATAATTATTTTAAATTCTTGCATACTAGCTTGAATTCCTATTTTAAATCTTTAACGGTAAATTTTATATCATGAACTGATGATCATCATATCTTACTGTATTTTTATCTTATTATATGACTGTGACTTGATTCTTAAAATTTCCTCTCTATAATGACTTGCATAATGAACTTAGGAGTGTCGAGAGCATTGAATGTCTGAGAATGATGTCTGATTGAGTCTGAGTCTTGAATTGAGTCTGTGGATGATTGTGATAGCCGAAACTATTGTTGATAGAGTTGAATGGGTATAATTTCCTCAGATTGGATAGAAAATCTTGCCCGTAGAGGTTGAGTGATGAGGTTTCTTGAATGATTGAGAGACTTATGAGCGTGTTGAGTTATGAGAGGAGTATTAGCACCGAAATGTATAAGAGTGAGCCTCACTCGAACCCATTAACTATGTGGCCAGTGTAGGAGAGGATTGGACCATGAAAGCAGATGTTTCCTTTGTTCCGAAAGGGGACTTGACAGACTTTTGTATCCACTGACAGACTCGGTACCCCAGCAAGGTACTGAACGGATGTGGCAATGACATCTTTTCGTTGTATCACTACCGGCTCATATGTAGTGATTGTTGGTTATAGAAACTCCCAGATAGGTTTCTTGATGATAGAACTCCAATGTGATGTGTGTTGACACCCAATTTTTACCCTCCACGGTGTCAATTTAGTCATCGAGCTTTCAAACGTCAACAAATAAATTAAATAATTAAATAAATCAATGAAAAATAAAATAAATAAATAAAATAAAATAAAATAAAATAAAAAAAAAATTGAATTAATACGGGCGCGTGTGTACACGCGCCCCTAATATCTTCCCTTCCCCACGCCTTTCTTCTCACTTTCCCCAAAATCAACAGCCAGAAAACCTAAAAAACCAAACCCAGAAAATCAATTCACGGCGCCGCACACACCTCCTTCCCCTCCCTTCGCATGCCTGACAATCCCCAAACCCATACCCATTATCCCTTCACGCGTGCGCCATCCCTTTCCCCATACGCATGCCCTCTTCCTCGTCTTCCCCCACGACCCGATGAGACTCGACGCCCCATAACTCCATGCGTGCCTAGAAAACCTCGAAAGGAACATCTTTTATGAAAAAGGCCAACGGGTCTGTCCCCCGGAGAACAACTATATGGTTGGGGGCAGATTCCAAATAGAAGGGGGAGATTTTTGAATCGAGGGAAAAAACGAAGAACAAAAAACAAAGATCAGAAAACCAAAAGGAAAAACCAGAAAGCCAGAGCAAAAAACCCGAATTCTCACTAAGCCTTATTCGTTGATTTAGAAGCCGGGACAGTTTCGAAGTTTAAGTCTATCCGAAATTCGATTCGTGGTGGTGTAAGCGTCCTCGCCAAGTTCGTCGTCCTCAGTTCGCTGCCCCCCGCAAGGTAATACCCTGATTTATTTATTGTGAGTTTTCTTATGCTTGGGTTCGGAATGTGCATGTTGTAGCTGCATCCAGTCTATTGCTTGTACCTTTGTTGTCCTGACTATGAATGTCCTGTTTTGATGTTGTGGTGTCATCGTTGTGGTCGTTTAATGTGTTTTTCTGGAATCGGGTATGATGTTGTTTACATTTCTGGAGTCTGTCAGTCAAACAGATGTTGAGATGAGTTTGATGTTGTCGGACTGATAATGTTTTGGTTGAGCGTACTGTCGATATCAGGTTCCATGCGCCCTAAGGTTGTTGAGAATGGTGTGATTTGTCTAAAGTATGCAATGAGTTTGAACTTGGTTACAACTCATTCTTGGTATGGGTTTTAGCTGTTGAAAATGTTATTAGCCCACAAATAGATTTAACCTACCAATGCATCCTCAAAATTACAGGGTTTCCTTTCTGCTGGATTTGCTGTTTAGGATTGGTGTTCTTAAGTCATAAGCAACCTTAAACATGTTGTTCATTTCGGCTTTCTCCCCTGCCTGTGCATTTGATCTTCTTTTATGTCGCATACCACTGTTACATTCGTGCTTAATTAGACTCGAATCCATTTTCTGCATTACAGCTTGATAAGGATACATGCCAAGATGTTTAAGATTAAAAATAGTTCAACAATGCAATGCATAAATCCTGTTTTCAGTCCAGCTATAAGTCCTCGTTTGAGCTTTGAAGTCGTGAAAGATGATGCATGGATTCTGTTTCATCAGAAATCTGTCGAAAGAATATTTATAGTCGAAATCACTGTTGCGTCTCTCTGTTAAATTTGACTAACTACGCTGTAAGGAATCATTCCTTATCTGTTTTGAGCTATCACGTTTGAGAATTGATCACATACTTCTTCTTTGCCTGTTTGTTCATGGGTCTCTTTTATTTTTGGCTCGTTATACGGCATACGGTCCAATCATTATCTCCGCAAACAACAATCTTTAAACTATAAAGAGTAGTTCGTCTGTTTCCTGCTGTGTCTTTTTATCTGGTAAAACGTATGTCTTCAGTGATTTTCGATTCATTATACTTATATGATGAAATTCCGTGTTGTTTATCCCCTTGCTAAGAAATGATTCTATTCGAATGTATACTGTATTATCTGAAAGCTTTATTCGGGTACAACTTGTGATTTTGTAGTCGTGCATCACTATTTGAGGGTTTAACATGCTGTAACTTGTCTCAAAAGCATATGAATGTAACTCGTTGATATACGAATGGAATCAGTTTGACTTTTGTCATAAAAAATCAATATTGCCTTCGTTTTCTTTCTCTTTGCTTAAGTTATACTTGGTTCATGTACTAATTCATTTCCTTTGTATCGTATGAATTCTCGAGGACTCATCCCCTGCATTCTCGTTGGGCTAGGGAAGCCCAACATCTTTCGCGTCGGCCCAGGAGCAACAGTTGAAGTAAAATTTAATGGGTTTGGCAGGCCCAACCTGTAGAAATAGGACAGGAATTCAAAATTGGGCCTGTCAGGCCCTAATTTATTTATCTTAGTTTATTTATTGCATGGTATTCGATTGTGATATTTGTTGAACTTTAACATTTTCTAACAGGTTTCAATCTAATTAAATCCCCAACAAGTCAAAAGCCATTTATATCGCTTATTCGGTCACTCATAGTTGTTGAAAAGGGAAGTCTATTTCAAAGTTATATTTCTTTAAACAAAAATATAAAAACAGAGAAAAAATGAGAACAAATAAATAAATAAATAGGAGGTATAAAATATATATACTATTTTATCACGTTAATTAGATTTTTTCCAACTTAGTCGATTTTAGTTTAGTTATTTTCTTCCCGAGTTAAGCAAGTTTAATTAACTCTTTTGAGTTTAGTTAAATTCTAGACTTTATTAAATCCTTTTAAAGTTGATTGATTTCAAATAATAATAAAAAATAAAAACGAAAAAATAAAAATGAAAGTAGGAGTTGATTTTATATTTTATTTTTTATTTTTATTTATTTATTTATTTATTTATTTATTTATTTATTTATTTTTTTCTTTTCTTTTCAAAAATCTAGTTTTCCTTTAACGTCTAATTAAAGCCTTCGATTTAAGCGAGTCAAAGAATTTTCAACGTAGTCAAAATTTTCAAAGTTAGTCAAATTTTTATAATCGTCGGATAACCGCATTTAGCGGCCATTTCGAGTGCTTAACACCTTCTCGAAGTGGAAATATGAACCCGAACTTGTTTTCTGGATTTTTAGAAGACTCTTTTCTGTTAGATCTTTTAAAATATTTAATGGTTTCCTAATTATCCGTAAAATTAGGTGGCGACTCTGTGTCATTTCGAATCTCGAGAATTGGTTTTGCTCAAATCAATTGAGTTTGAATCGATTTTCAATTTTCGAATTATTTTCAAAAGTCGGTCATTTTTTTGGCGTAACAATGTGATTGTTTGATGTTCGATGGATAGTAAGGTGATGGAGTCTTGTCCTTTACTCTGAGGTGAGAGTGAGTGATTGACTAGGGATTGTATATTGTTTCCTTTTTACTTTAGCCCGTTTTACATACAGTACAAATTCCAAGTATTAACGCCTCTCTGGCGCTGCATTATTTTATGATGCAGATATTATAGACCAAGGACTTCAGTAGCCAGATCGTTGAGGTTCAGACTTTTCATTTTCAGACAGTGGTGAGTCCTCCCCAGCATTCAGAGGATATTTATTTTCATTATTGGACAATCTCTTTTTATTGATATTTGGTAGCCATGGCCTGTCATGGTACCGTTTCAGACTATAGTATATAAGCTTCATAGAGTAGATGTTGATGTTGATGTCGATGTCGATGTCGAGGATTCTTTTCCCTCATACTTCTTTTCCTTATATTGAGATTTTTGTTATCTATTCTGTTTCCTTATGATAGTCTGATGTTGATAGTATGAGCCCACTAATAGGATAACATTTATATTTATTTTATCATTTCTTTTCGCTGATGAATGGACTGAATGATGGCAAAGAGACTGAGTAGTCTGCCTGGGGGCTAGCAATATTCTTCGAGTGCCAATCACGCCTAGGGTACCCTCCTGGGGAGTGAAAAACTTGGTATTAGAGCCCAGAGTTCGAGTGTCCTAGGGAGTCTATAAAGCCGTGTCTAGTAGAGCCTTGTTTATGGGTGTGTTGTGCACCACACTTCATAAGTAGGAGGCTATAGGACATTAGGAAGTGTTACCCTTCTTCTATGATCTGAAATCGCGTTGTTAAGTTAACTTATGAAATCCTGCTTTTAACTCGTGTGTTTACGCTTACAAAAAATGCCGCCAAAGAGAACAACCGCTCAGAGAGATGCCACTACTCCCATCACAGAGAACACCCAACTGGAGGTTCTAGTTCAGACTGAGACCAGGAGACAGGGACGCCCCGCTAGGACTGCCGAGGTCCCTCAGGCGTCCCCTACTCAGCCCCAGCCATCTCCCACTACTGAGGCAAGATTCAGAAGAGCCATCACCATGCTGACTCAGTTGGTGGCCTCCCAGGGAAATAACCACGGTTCTCAGGCTCCTAGTTCTAGTTCGTAGGAGCCCTCAGCTGCGAACCGGCTCAGGGACTTCTCGAGGATGAACCCGCCAGTATACACGGGGTCGAATCAGGCATGTGGTGTATCATATATCTTGATTCATTTTTTTGAAAACTTGTTTATATTCAATACAGAGTATCTTAACACATGATACATCATTATTTCATGATTGTTGGTTATACAATTTTTATATAAGTTATCTAATGCACTGAATCACACATGTATTAAATTAATTTGCTGCAATGATTCATAATTTTTATATAAGTTAGCTAGTCTATTGAATTAGACATGTGTTAAATCAATTAATTTTCAGTTAAACATTTTATCAAACACCTCGCGTGCATAATTTTCGCTACACAAAGACTCACAAAAATAACTATATTTTCATAATGAATCAAACAAAGGATGGATGAAAAAAAAAAGAACTCAAAGAAGCTAGAAAAAAAAGGAAATAAAGATGAATATGAAAAAAGAACCCAGCAGAAGTCTGAAGAAGTGAAGTGTATTTTATCAAACACCTCGCGTGCATAATTTTCGCTACACAAAAACTCACGAAATCACTATATTTTCATAGTGGATGAAACAAGGGATGGATGAAAAAAAAAGAACGCAAAGAAGCTGGAAAAAAAAAAAGAAATAAAGATGAAGTTTTGAAAAAAGAACGTAGCAGAAGTCTTAAGTTACATAGATCCCATAGTGAAATATAGAAAATTCAACATATCCCAACCATTTTGCATATTCACCAAAATCCCTTAAAATGGTCATTATGCGAATACAATGGCCATTTATGCAAATACACTGGCGCCATACATGATTCATTAGTAATCAATATCTAATGCAGTGAATCAACCATGAGTTAAACTATTTTATTGCTATAAATAATATTGTATGGTCCATTGTTATACAGACCTATATAAGTACTATGGTGAATTGAATCAAGCATGTGATGTATCATATATCCTGATTCATTTTTGTGAAAACTTATTTGTATTCAATGTAGAATATCTTAACACATGATACATCATTATTGCATAAATCTTGGTTATACAATTTTTATATAAGTTACCTAATGCATTGAATCACAGATGTGTTAAATTAATTTGTTGCAATGATGCATAATTTTTATATAAGTTAGCGAATGCATTGAATCAGGCATGTGTTAAATTAATTAATTTTCAGCTAGGCGTTTTATCAAACACCTTGTGTGCATAATTTCCGCTACACAAAAACTCAGAAAAATCACAATATAATCATAATGAATCAGACAAAGGATGAATGAAAAAAAAAAAAAGAACGCAAAGAAGCTAGGAAAAAAAATAAAGATGAAGTCTGAAAAAAGAACTTAGCAGAAGTATGAAGAAGTGAAATGTATTTTATCAAACACCTCGCGTGCATAATTTTCACTACACAAAGATCACTATATTTTCATAATGAATCAAACAAAGGATAGATGAAAAAAAAACGCAAAGAAGTTAGAAAAAAATAAATTAAGATGATGTTCGAAAAAAGAACGCAACAAAAGTCTAAGAAGTGAAGTGTATCAGACGCAAATAGAAAAATAGAGATTTTAAAATTTTATATAAATAGTAAAAAATATTTGAAAATAATGAAATATAATATGTGTACTTCCGTAAATTTTCCATAAATATATATGGCCAGTTTGATGAGGTTATATCTATCTCTGCGTAGTTGGACTGGAAGTTGGAATATATATGCTCCTACATTTTTTTTTTTTTAATTTTTAATCAAAGTGATCCAGAAGCCATTTTCATTACTATTTGAAAAGTATTTTAATTCTTATGGAGCTATATATGTCAAAATTAATTTTAGATGTCAGTGAATAAAAATTTTGATGTAAAATTATAAAGATCAATGCTTAGATAGTGTTGTTTAAACTTTACTTTTTTAACTATTCGATCGTAATTGAAATGTTTTTATTAAGTCAAATTTGAAATGAGACTCTACTTTAAAATTATCTCCTTTTTTTTTTTTGTAAAATGCTTTTTAATTGCTAAATCTTTGAATGCAATACCCAAGAGAGAGTGCATTTGTGATGAAAACAAATAATACATATTAACAAAGACATTGTACCAAAAATTTAATTGTATTAACAAAGACAAAAAATCTTTGCACAAAAACCTAACGTGATTTTCTTCGTAACACTAAAAGAACCAATTTCTTTAATTGACAAAAGAAAAGAAAATTTTCCATCTTAAGTGCATCCTTTTTTCTGGAATTTACACTAATCAACTAAATTATACAAACTAACGAGGATGCTTAGAAAACCATTTTTGGGCACAATATGAAACATTAAATTAGTTCAAAAGGTGATCAGTGGTCGAGTCAAGATTTTAATTTACCGGGTTCAAAATTTGAAGAAGTAAACACACGAATGAGCTGAAGGAGGGTTCGAGATCTATTATATATATACATAAAAAATTATTTGAATCTTATATAAATAATATTTTTTTTCATCGAAAGGGATTCGGATGGATCCCCTGACTGTATGCTGGCTCCGCTGCTGCTGAAGGTGATACATAAATCAGGACTAATAGAGTGTATATTATGTACGACATGTGTTTTACGTACATTGGACTAATAAGACTTGCGAGAAAATTAAAGTAATATAGTGGAACTTAATATCTTCCTTAAAATATTTAAAAGGAAACACCTCCCCATTTGTACACACTACGTACTTGTTCACGATTTGTTTTAGCAAAAAGAATAATAATAAAAGTAGTACTATATAGAAGAGGGTTACAAAAATGTTACAGTTAATTCGTAGGACCAGTTGCTAAAGAAATATTTGAAACATTAAAATTAATTATATGTTTGTGTGAAAATATTATCTGTAACCTTACAAAAATTCCGATAAAATTAGAGATTGAAAAACCTTGATTTTTATTGATTTGATTTAATTTATAAAAGAACACAACACAAATAATTTAATATTTCAAAAAATTTAAACTTATTCTTGTACAGCACTGCAGAAGAGTAACACAGTTGGGGAAGAAGGTTCTTGGCTACTTCTGGTGCAAAAATACTTTTGCCCCACCTTATCTTTAAAGTTTTATTTCAAATATCCATAAATATATTAAAAATAATATTTGTATTTGCATTATGAAACACAGAAAAAAACATTTTCTTTTTAAGAATATTTTCTTTCCTACCAAACACACCCAAAGAATATAAAAACACAAGTTTATGGGTGGGATTTTGAGATTCATGTATAAACATATGTTTCTTTTTCATGGGCTACATTAAAAAATTGATGTGAACAGTTAACCAATATTGTACTGCTGGTCCCACTGCAAGCCTCATCTGACCACCGGCCTGTTCCTTGTCTTCATTAGTTTGGGCCACATCCCCGCTCAAGAAAATTAATATATTAAAGTTTATATTATGAATATAATTAGTTTTTACATTGTCTGCTTACAGTTGCTTTATTGCAAACACGGAAGGGATGACAAAAATAATAGTAGCACCATACCTTGACCTTCTTGCCTCTTCCTTCACAAGCTCGTCTGTCACTTTATTTTGTTCTCGAAATATATGCTCCAATTTCACTCTGCCTACTTTGCTTATCAAGTACTTATAATCATAAATTAAAGCATCATATTTTAAGTTATTTGTGTGCATGCAGCATTTCGAATTACCTCGCTTGCATTTGGGTTGATTTCCAGTGGGACCAATTGATGGACTGCAAGCCTCATCTTGAATGCATTATTTGCTAAAAGTCTATTTAGAAAGTCACCATGTAATTGGAATATTAAATATTTAAAAAAAAAGAAAAAGAAAAAGAAAAGGGGATATGGTATATATGACCATTTAACAATTTATTATTTGTAGAAATACTTCAATATGGAGGATTTCTTATATGAAATTTATATCTTTATGTTAGTAATATTTGGATATTGGTTCTGGTTGGAATTTCAATTAGCACTCCTAATAATTCTAATGTAAGACTTTCCATCTTTTACTCTCCTTTGCCCAATTCACTCTCTAATCCACATGCACGGGTCCACGTAAAACAAATCCTCAAAAACTGAAAAAGGTGCGATATTAATAAATAAAAATTAGTGCAATATCAAAAATATATTTAAATTATCTTATTTTTAATTTCTTTAATCTATATACTATCATCTTATTCGTTTAAACATGTATCTCTCGCTTTTATTACACTCTTATGATGATGTGTATATTACACTTTCTTTTTTATTTAAAAAAAAATTGTCGCATGGCACACCACATGAACAAAATATTTCATTTTAACAAAAATTAAATAAATTATTAACATTAGTTAAAAATAAAAGATTAAAGTATCACTATTTCAAAAAAAATCAAAATATTTTTTTTAACCTTCTCACTCGCAACACCCACCCAACCCTCCAAACCCGTTTTTTTAAAAACTTCAACTTCATACTATCTAACCCTCCGTTTTTTTTTTCTATTTTTCTTATTTTGTGTTAGCTATATATACATATGTTTGCTGCAAGACTTTTTTTGAAATAAAATTTTTTAGTTAAGTTATATTCGATACGCTAGTAGGAAAAAGTTCTTTAATAAACACATACACATATATATATTTAACACAAAACGAAAAAGAAAAAAAGCTGAAGGTTAGATGGAGTGGGACACAATTTTTCTTTTATATAAACTAAAAACAATATCGTAATTTTTTTGGAAAAGAGTGAGTAGTTTGGGTTGTGGGGGTGGGGGGTGAAGGTGATTGTCTAGGGGGGAAGGATGATGAGGCGGAGTAAGAAAAATATTTATTTTAGTTTTTCTTTAAGGATAGTGATATTTTAGTCTTTAACTTTTAACTTATACTAATCGTTTATCTAATTTTTGTCAAGGTAAAATAGCTTCTCTACTTCTAGGAGGTAGTGGTACGGTTCGCGTACATTCTACTCTCCCGAGACCCCACTTGTGGGGTTCCACTGGGCATGTTATTGTTGTTGTTGTCAAGGTGAAATATTTTATTCATGTGACATGTTATGTGACAAGGTTTCTTTAAATAAAAGAGAGTATAATACACACACCATTAAAGTTTGTTTTTTCAAACTAATTAGTGATAATTTAGGTATGAAACTGATACTCTCAATAATCTAGATATGAAACTAAAAAAAGAAGAAGATAATTTAAGTGTTTTTGTGATACTTAACTCTAAATAAAATAGAGAAATAAGTTCCGCCTCGAGTGGATTAAGCCTTTTCTAAAATAGAAAAAGATATTTTTATGCCATTTCATTAGGAGTAAGGGAAGGAAAAATGAGAAAAAAATTATAAGGTAAAACATCAAATTTTCACTGATAAAATTAATATTTAACTACCTTTTATTTAATATTTAACTAACATCTTAAAGAAATATGTTTAACATTTATCTGAGTATTATAGGACAACAGTAATAGCTGAACTGATATTATACAATTTATAAGCCCAAAGATGCACCTTCAACCCAATGTCCCTGGGCCCTAATCTTAGAAGAGAGTGGCCCAACTCCTCATTCTAGGTGACTTACCTATATATATATATATATATATATATATATATATATATAATTTATTTTTTATATATAATGTAGATTTTTTATCAACATAAGTTTAATATATTTTAAGACATTCATAAGTTATATTACATCTTTATTGTATGCAAAATTATTTTCATGCATAGTGCAATTTATTTATATTACATGTACAGTTCATTTTTAATATATGGCGCAATTTCTTTTTATCAAATAAGTATAATACATTTCAACACATTTATAATACATATATAATTCACTTTTAATACATAATACAATTGCTATAGATGGTAAATATTTTTCAAATATGAAATATCAAGGTAATAAATTAAATAAAAAATGTGTTTAAAAACAGTAATAAGTATTTTATAAAAAGGATTCAAAAAAGTATTTATTTCCTCATTCTATTTGTTTATTGGCCCAATATTGAAGATGATCAACAATAATAATATATTCAATGTATAATTTTAAAAAAATAGAGTCTTAAAAGATATACACAATTTAACTCCTAGCTATGTGATAAAATAAAGAGACTATTTCAGTAGATTGCTGACTCAAGTAAAACATATCGAAAAGAAGTGTGATTATCATGAGAGATCCACTAGTAAGAATCTATGTGCAAATTATATTTCTATAGTAATGGATATCGCACAACAAAGTCAAATTGTTTATTTTTCATATTTTCTTTTGATCAAACTGTGATTTCAAGCGTAACTCATTCATCATATGTCTAATACTAGGAGTCAAAGAACGAGAAAAAACAATTCTCATATTGGTGATTAAGTGTGAGGTAAGGTGTTAAAGAATGAGAAAAAGTCTAGATCTATTTTAATCATCCTCCGTTGAAGCTATTTTTTGGATTGTGAATTAGGTCCAAAACGCAATTCCAAATTTTATGATTTAAAAAATGATAGGAGTCAATTATTAAAGGAGAATAAGAGATATGAGTAGTTTATGTGGTTTGTTATGTTTTGGGAATTGGCAACGTGGTTGCCTAAAGTTGTTTGTTTCTACTTACCAGAGAGACAGATTGGTTGAAAGTTTTTGGAAGGTTGCTCAACCCCCATTCTTTACTTCAACTATTTTTTCTTTTCCTTATTTCTAGCTCTATTATCCCCAATGAAAATTTCAAAAATATAGTTTTGATCGTTTTACACATTATTCTACAGAAATTGGGAAATGATAAAACTTTGAACAAATTCTTTTGTTCTATAGTTCATAAATGAGTCCCAGTAATCCAAATTCCCCTAAAAGGGTAGCTGTGGAATGGTGAGTAGCACGCACTAAAATCATGCCATATAGTTATGCACTATGGGGGTTGACATAATGTAAAATATATGCTCAAAATTCTTCAAATTCAATGTCAATTCCTAATGACACAATTAATTGAATATTTGAATTTTCACCTTGTTGGTGGGAGTTCGAGTAGCCACCTCCATCATTTCTCCTTTCTCTTCCCCTACTTCTCTCTCTCTTTTTTTTTTGGTTTAAATTACGCGATTAAAAAAATATATACTACTTAATTATTTATCACATTTATAGATTTAAATGATTATCGCTGGCCACTACTATTTCATTCGAGTTTCTAGTGGCTTGTCCCAAATTTTTATAATTAAGCTCTCAATTGTATAAATTCAAATTTTGTTTTTATAAATCCAGAATTTGCATATGCTTGTCCTAACTTGTATATAATTACCATGTTGATACATTTGATCTGTACAAGTTCTAAAAAATTCATAAAGATGTAAATACAAAATTTATTTATACTTACCTGTTCATATATTGGCTACGAATTATACAAACAGATTTGTATATCAGCAGCGAATTAGACAAAAAGATAAAGCAAATAATACAAATAATTGCTATAACTACCGTTATGGAATGTAATTGCTTATGACTATTTCACGATTAAGTTATTTATGAAAATATCTTTTTTTTATTAAAAGACATGGGACCCACTACTAATCATAGGAGGCAGTGAGTGGACCAATGAGCACACAGCTTTGTTGCTTATATTAGAGAGGGAAATCTTGAAGATCATTTGAATTGTGCAGCAGATTTTACTTGAGAATGGAGACGCCGTTGCTGAATGGCTACGCCGGCGAACACAACAAGCTCATCGGGGCGGACGGGGATTACCATCCGGCCCAAAGTTTTACAGATTGGTGGGGAATTTTCTGCGTGGAGACAGTGAAGCTGTGGCGAATAGGAGGTCCTATAGCGTTCAACATAATATGTCAATATGGAGTGAATTCCCTTACCAATATATTCGTTGGACATCTTGGAAATATTGAGCTCTCTGCTATTTCTATTGCTCAGACTGTTATTTCTACTTTCTCTTTTGGCTTCATGGTTAGCTCCCTCTTTTCCTTCTTTATCTTACTTAATGGAGAAGTGAATCTACCATTTGAAATTTGATATGTATGTATTTAAAAATATTGTATGTGTAATACTTCTTCTGTTCTGTGACATTTTTTTTAATTTGTTCAAAAAAGAATGTTTAGAAATAATTTAACTTTAAAATTCTTCTTTTACTCTTAATGAAATGAATTTCAGCCACACAAATATTTAAGAATTATTTTATACTACAAATTTCAAACGTCTTCTTTTTTCTCTTAAATATCATGTCAAGTCAAAATGTGCCATATAAAATGAGATGGAGGGAGTAACATGGTAACAAGTTGCAAGGTAAATTATTCCCGTATAAAATTAATATAGTGTTTAGTTTGCTATTTAAAAACCCACATAATATATATATATAGTTATGAGGGAATTAGTGTATTGCTTTAGGTAAAGATAAAAGATTGAAATAAATGCACGAATAACTAAAACCCTCAAATTACATATGCATAAAATAATACTCTTCCATTTAAGAAAAGATCGTCTAGTTTGACTTGAGATAAACTTTAAAAAAATAAAGAAAATTTTTTGATCTTGTGATCTTACGTCAAAGCATGTCAAGTGTACCAAATTAATCTTATGATTTTAAATATATCACGTGAAAAGTTGAAACTTAAGTGTTGGAAAAAAAAACTCACTTTTTTTTAAACAAACTAAAAAAGACAGTGAGTCATTCTTTTTTAAGTAAATGAGAATATAAATTTCTTCGTAACTAATCCATACATTACAAATATCTGCATGACTCTTATTAGCTAGCAAATGACCCCTAAGTTCACACAAAGGATGTTATCTCAAAAGATTTAGAATCTCTTACCGTAACTATGAACTTATCTAGAAACAGGACAAAATGACAGAACAGACAACATTAACTAGTTTGGATGAGTTTAATTGTTGTTGTTGCATCTACTTTAGAAATGTTTTAATTTTGGTTATACTTATATCATCGTATAAATATGAATATCTTTTAGAGGATCTCTAGGAGACAAATATTCTACATGAACAGAAGAAAAGATTGATACTCGACCAGTCTAACTTGGGATTCAGTCATTATGGTTGAATAATCTATCAATTTGCTCTAATTTCAGATGGGAATGGGAAGTGCCCTGGAGACACTATGTGGACAGGCCTATGGAGCAGGGCAAGTTCACATGTTGGGTGTTTATATGCAAAGATCCATCATAATCCTGCTCGCGACGTGTGTCATTCTATTGCCCATTTACTTATTCGCGACTCCAGTCCTTGAGTTGCTAGGCCAAGAGACTGCAATCGCGGAGCTCTCAGGAAGATATACCATGTTACTTATCCCTCAGTTGTTTTCACTTGCTATCAATTTCCCTACTTGTAAATTTCTTCAAGCTCAGAGCAAAGTGGATGTGCTCGCTGGGATTGGATTCGCGGCTTTGCTGCTGCACGCTGTGTTCCTCTGGCTCTTTGTTTATACACTTGAATGGGGTACTACTGGTGCTGCTATAGCCTTTGATCTCACAAATTGGCTTACTGCTATAGCACAATTAGGATATGTTGTTGGATGGTGTAAGGATGGGTGGAAAGGGCTTTCGTGGGCAGCGTTCAAATATATTTGGGCATTTGTGAGACTTTCTATTGCTTCAGCTGTTATGTTATGCCTTGAGATTTGGTACATGATGAGTATTATTCTCCTTGTTGGACATCTTAACAACGCCGTCATAGCAGTTGGCTCCATTTCAATTTGGTGAGTGCTATGTTTCAGATTAGATACGTTTAATCTCGTTGAGTCAAGCCTGAATTTTGTGTAGTTGAGATTTTCAAGTTCATTTCTGATTCCAATTGAATTTCGCGTTTTACAGTATGAATATCAATGGATGGGAAAGCATGCTTTTCATTGGAATCAATGCTGCCATAAGGTAATGTATATATGTCTAGTTTATTCTGGTTATGTGTTTTTGAGACGAGGGTTCTCAAAAAATAGTCTCTCTACCTCTATGAGGTAGTGGTAAGATTTGCGTACATTCGACCCTTCCCAAACCCCACTTGTGGGATTCCACTGGGTTGTTTGTTGCTTTTGACTTATTGATTTTCCAACAGCATCCGAGTCTCAAATGAACTTGGGCTAGGCCATCCGAGAGCTACCAAATACTCAGTCTACATCACGGTGTTTCAGTCCCTCCTAATTGGGATACTTTGCATGGTAATTGTGCTAGTAGCTAGAGATCATCTGGCCATTATCTTTTCAAGCAGCAAAGAGATGCAAGAAGCTGTTGCTGATCTTGCTTACCTTCTAGGGATCACCATGGTTCTTAATAGCGTTCAGCCGGTGATATCAGGTATTGCTTTGATTCGGATTATGGATCTAGTATATCACTGCAGAAATAACCATAATAATATAGTGCCTTTCTTCCTGCTTGCAGGGGTAGCTGTTGGAGGTGGATGGCAAGCCTTAGTAGCTTATATCAATCTTGGTTGCTATTACATTTTTGGACTCCCTCTAGGATATCTTCTTGGTTATGTAGCTAAATTGGGAACAAAGGTAACTAGTATTTCTAATAAGAAACTTTAGCATTTAAATGTACCCTTTGTGGGGAGGGGAAGCAAGTTTAATTGTCTTACGTCATCAACATATATAGCTTAAAACTTTTGTCTAAGATGATGAAAACGGAAGTATGCGCTCTTGTCAGTTTAACAGAGTTGTTTCTCAGATGATCACTCAACTGATACTTCTACTTAGATGCTCCTGCTGAATTGCATTCTTTCACATTGCTTCCCTAACAGCTTAAATTGTTTTATGCGTTGTGCAGGGACTTTGGTTAGGGATGATAGCAGGGGCAGCTTTGCAGACTCTTCTACTCTTGATTATATTGTATAAGACTAATTGGAACAAGGAGGTACGTCAAATGTCAAAAAAATGTATTGGTGCTTCATTCTTTTGCGTCACCCCAATAATACATAGTCATACAAAAGAGTAGGTGATTTTGGTTTTGGACTTCTAGATGTGTCATTTTTTCTTTATCATTACCAAAACCTTGACCATACACTAGTTTCCCAACTACTTCGCCAAAAATACTATTTTTTGGAAGCTGGAAATCATAAAATGTCAGTATCAAGTTGCAGGTTACGTTAATTAAAACCATAACATTGACCCTTTACCAATTGACATACATGATTGTTACTACTACTACAAGTTGTGTCATAGTAACACAAGTTTGAATTTCTGAACATCCTTCGTCGGAAAACTTTTTTAGGTTAAATATTGATATTTTGATATATATTAATTGTTGAACACCTTTAATACAAAAATCACTCATCTATGTTCTAGTAATAGTATGAACACCGTTAACAAAAATACTAGCTCCGCCATTAAATTTACAGGTTAACGACACGACGGAACGTATGCGCAAATGGGGAGGTCAAGATTTTGAAACACAGAAATCTATCGATGGACAGTTAGCTATTGAGAATGGAGGTGTAGCTTAAGTTTATGAATGATCCATGGAAATCTGTATTCATGTTTATGTTGAGTTGGGAACTTTCTGTTGGAGTAACATTTTAATATTAAAATATATTAAGTTTGCTTCATATGAATTGCGATGTGTGTGAATTAATTCACACACGTTTACTACACATTAAATTGCGTTACTTCTCCCATGAAGTTGTGGTAAAATGTGCCTATAATTTTCGATATAACTCGTGTAATCTCTAACACATTATTCTTTTATTATTCTACCTCTTTATGGGTGTAACTTATGTAACTTTTGGGCTATTCATTTACTCAATTTAGTATCCATTATCTTCCTATTCATGATAAGGAAGAATTATTCAAACTATAAATAGTGGTGGTCTTACTTTTTTTTGTGAGGAAAAAAGAGACAAGAAAATATAAAGCGAAGAAAAATGAGAAGTATTATATTGTGTTTATATTGAGGTTAGAATGGTGAAAGAGAGAGTTGAAACAAAGAAGAAAATATTCTAAGTTTTCAACTATATTCATTATACAAAAGAGAGTAATTATATGCCAAAGGAAGATATTTTTTTTGTGGAACTTGGGACTCTTCAACTAATCCGGAGTTGTCTGAGTCATACAACGTTGTTGGATTGTTGAATCTTGGAAGAGACAAGTCAAGAGTTGTACTGCTGAATCAGTGTAGATTATGCCACAATGAAATTGAATCTCCTTAAAGAGAGCGAGACATATACGCTTGAACGAATTTTTATTCAATTTTATCCTTTTAATTTCAACTATAATTTGTTATATTTATGATATATTGGATCAACACTTTCAAATCTCTTCTTTCAAATGGTACAGATTGTGTATTTGTAAGTTGTTTATAGCACAAGTTTATTTGTATTGAGGGTAGGTGGACATTATCAAAGACCCATAAATTAATAAAACAAACACTAATCCCTTATTTGCGGAGGCATGTACCAGATTCACGTGCAAAGATCCCTCCTATTGTACTTCATTAAATTCGGCTGCCTAATATAACTGGATACCAAATTTAAATTATACTCTTTTGATTTAATTCAGGATGTTAGTTTGATTTGAGTACAAAATTAAACTTATCATGTAAATATCAAAATTGAAAAAGCTAACTAATATAGAAAAAAAAATACTTCTGGAGATAGATTAAAAGCAAAACAAAATTAGGATAAACCAAGTAAAAGATTTCTATAACATGTTACCTTAAGTATGGTAGCATGAGATTTTTATGAAAGTTTTTGGATTAAGAATGGATAGAATCATCGACAGTCCTTTAAAATTGACATTATTTTTACTTATTAAACATCTTAAGTACGTTTTATTCATTTAAATATCTTAGTAAGGGTCATGTTATGCCATTTTGACATTTTTTACTTATTTGACACATTATGTTGCAACCATTCTTAGCACGAAGGAGCATCCTTCTTCACTCTTTATTGCCACCATCTACTCCACCTTTCACGATGAAAAACCTTACAAAACATAAAAGAATAAAATAATAAAGTGAATTTGAGATTTTTTTTAATTTTATTTTAATTAATGGTTTTTGGGATGGGTTAGGGTTAAGGGTCGGGTTTAGCTAAATTTGGGACGAATCGACTTTGATTTATAATTAAACTGTAATCAATAGATGATCGTCATGTATTTAAAAAAATTATTTAATTAATATTATGTTAAAAAGGATCAGTATTGGACCCAAAAATTGATAGCAAGGGCATTTAAAGCCTAATTAGTGAATGAAAAATATTTCTATACTATTTTTAATAATTCAAAAACATTTTAAATTTTTTTAATTTAATTAATAATCATCATGTCATGTCATGTGATTTATGAATATATTATAATTTTAGTTGATTGTTAAAAAAAATGACGAGATAGCATAGCACGGCTTTACTACGATTTTTTTTCTTTTTGAGAATAAGTCAGAGTTTCATTACGATATCTAAAAAATGAGAAGTGGCGTCAAGAATTTCTATTGGATAAAATGAGTAAATAATTTGGTAAGCTTTTTAAAAAGTTGAATACTCGCCAAACACGACATATGTTTGAAAATGACATAATCAGTCGAGTGTCTTCCCCCAGCATTTGTTTTTTTTATAGAATTATATACTCTTTTTGTTTTGAGCAGGAGTTTTCGGCGGTATATGATCTTTTTCATAGTAAATCAGAATTAATTTTTATTGTGTTAAATGTATTTTATGCAAACCATGAATCAATCGTCATAAACTCAACCGGGAACATCTCTAGGCGATCCAATCTGCCGCCATACAGGGCTTACCAATGGAATTATAAGGTTTATACCCAATTAACTCATCACTAACTATGTCGGGAACACTCTTTTTAGAGCTTAACAACATCATAGTTGAAGCTTAGTTTGCTATAAAATTATTTTAACTCAAATCCATGCTAAAACTTTTAGTGATATTTTTAATTTAATATGATGTTTAAAAAAATTATATTAAAATTTTGTGTGATTAAAAATTATTTTATTAAAAATAAAAAAAATTAAAAATAAATTATTCCTATTAAAATAAATAACATTCTTTTTTAACGAAAAAAATGACTGAGGGAGTGTATATATTTGGGTGTCTCTCCATCAACCAGTTGAAAAAACATAAGACAAATACCAACTACAATAACATTTTTCCAGTTAGTCAATAGTAATGGAATCACCGTTGCTCGATGACTTCTCCGGCGACCAACTCCAGCTCATCGGCGACGACGGTGACTACCGGCCGATTTCAAGCATGAATTTGAATGAATTGTGGGGAGTATTTTGGATAGAGACAGTGAAGCTATGGGAGATTGGAGGACCAATTGCTTTCAATATCATCTGTCAGTACGGACTCTATGCTATCACTGTTGCTTTCTGTGGCCATCTTGGTCCTGTTGAGCTCTCTGCTGTTTCTGTTGCTCAAACTGTCATCGGCACTTTCACATTCGGATTCATGGTTCGCCTCCTATTTCCTACTACTTTTTGATTGAAAGTAGCAGTTAGGTATTGAAATTAGATTTCGTGATTATAACATTGCATTAGTTATAATCAAAATCGGAATTATGTATAGTTAGATGTTAAACTAGTAATGTGAGAATTATGTTTCAAATGGAACGATGTAGTCAGTACTGCAGAACTTTCATCTGTTCTTATGACTCCTCTTATATGGGTATATGTGTAGATAGGCATGGGGAGTGCTCTGGAGACGCTCTGCGGGCAGGCATTTGGTGCTGGGCAAGTACACATGCTTGGAGTATACACGCAACGCTCAATGATAATTCTATTGCTCAGTACCTTCCTTCTCTTACCAATCTATGTTTTCGCGACTCCTATACTTAAGTTCCTAGGCCAAAATCATGATATTGCTGTTGTTGCTGGGAAGTTTGCAATGTTAACCATACCCGAGTTATATTCCCTGTCTATCAATATTCCCACTTCAAAATTTCTTCAAGCCCAGAGTAAAGTTGGTGTGCTGGCCTGGATTGGTTTTGTGGCTCTCCTGGCCCATGCTCTTCTCCTTTGGCTATTCATTTATGTATTTAATTGGGGTTTGATCGGGGCAGCTATATCCTTTAATCTCGTAGGCTGGGTCAATGCGCTAGCTCAATTTGTTTATGTAGTTGTTTGGTGCAAGGATGGGTGGAAAGGATGGTCTTGGTCTGCATTCAATGAGATTTGGCCCTTTGTTAGACTGTCTTTTGAATCGGCTGTTATGCTATGCCTAGAAACTTGGTATATGATGAGTATTATACTCCTCACTGGCCATCTCAAAGATGCAGTTACTGCTGTTGGAGCCCTCTCTATTTGGTGAGTCTTCTGTCCTTTCTCCTATTTAATTAGCAATTTAGCATAAGATGATTATTCGGCAATGCTTAAGCTCGTTAAAATGCAACTAAACATCCAGTTAGGGTAAGCGAGTTGAGCTTAAACTGTGTATTTGGTTGACTTGAACACCTCAAACGGGCAATGGGAAGCTGGTAGTGATTTTTAATTGTGTTTGAGATGATATTTTGTAAGCTCGAGATTTATGTCAATTCTTTTCGTCTTTCAGCACAAATGTTGATGGATGGGAAGCAATGTTTTTCATTGGAGTCAATGCTGCCATAAGGTAATGAAGTCCTCAAGCTTCACAAATGTGCACTTCTTTTGTATGTGAGTTTGAGTTAGTGTATTTTTGCTTTCCCAGTGTTCGTGTCTCAAATGAGCTTGGGCTAGGACATGCCAGGGCGACCAAGTATAGTGTCTTTGTCACAGTGTTTCAGTCACTTCTCATTGGGATACTCTGCATGATTGTAGTACTGGCTCTACGAAGTCATCTGGCCATTCTTTTCACTGACAGCGAGGTTTTGAAACGAGCTGTTTCTGAGCTTGCTTGGCTTCTTGGATTAACAATGCTTCTCAACAGTGTTCAGCCTGTGATATCAGGTGTTGCCTTCATTAAATTATTCTGCTTCTGTTAAGATATTGTCTCAATGTCCTCTCAATGATCTTTTGGGGCCAACTATGTACCGAGTTGCAGGTGTTGCTATTGGAGGTGGGTGGCAAGGTCTCGTGGCCTACATCAATTTGGGTTCTTACTACGTTTTTGGTATTCCTCTCGGATATCTTCTTGGCTATGTGGCTAACTTTGGAGTCATGGTAAACAAACTCTTATTCTCAAAGTTCAAATCTCTCTTTGCATTTCTTGGCATCTTCATCTAAACGCTAATTTGTTTTAGCATCTCTTACCCTCAACAGAGTATTAATTTTTGGATTTTCTTTTGCAGGGACTGTGGGGAGGAATGATAGGTGGACTGGCTTTGCAAACACTGCTACTCTCGATTGTGATCTACAGAATTGACTGGAACAAAGAGGTTAGTGAACTAATGGTTTCTATTATCCAATTATTGAACTCCTTAGCACTTGATGTTTGGTTAATTCCTCAACACAAGATTACTTTATAAACAGCAAGTAATGCATTAAGTATGAATAGTAATGAGAAAATGGGAATGCAGGTTGAGCAGACGACAGAACGGATGCGAATCTGGGGAGGTCAAGACTTGGATACAGAGGAAACTACAAATCCCAAATTTCACAACGGCTTAAGCACTACAATGGATGCATGACACTCAAAAAAATTTATTATTTACGTGTCTCACACAACTGATACTTTGTGGGGAATCTTAATGGCTCAGTTGGTTGATTATCTGAACTCCCACTTTGTTGGTGAGTGTTCAATTCCCCATATTGTAATCCCCTCTCGATTTCCCCTATCCCCAATTTTTTCTTTTTGTTAAAACACAACTGATACTTTAGGGTATTCACTTTTGGGATATTAATTTAAAAATTTTACAAGGTAGAGTCTTCGCCAAGCCATCAGTACCACACATAGGGCAGTTCAAAATCGAACTGAGATTGATTATTCGAACCAAAAAAATTATTAATTTATTGATAATGGGTTATTAATAAAGCAATTTCAATAACAGTTTAAATTTTTTTTATTAGGTTATTGATTCTCAATGGTTTTAAGTTTTTTCCTTAACGGGTCAACTGATAACCCGATAATAAATTAAATAATTATATTTGTACTATTTAATATATAAAATCCTTGATAGTTTCGTACTTTTATTTTTTTACTGTTTCAAACTCTCAATTATTTTACAATGTGATAGTGTTTGATTTTGACCAAAATACAATTCATCAACTCATTTGTATGGTTCATTTGATTTGTCATCTTATTTATAAGTAATTTTCAATAAAGAATTTTTTTTGTCAAATCTTAATGGTTAATCCGATATCCAAATTGATGACGACCAATAATTGACAAGTCAATATCTTAATGATTCTATAGTAATTTAACATATTTTACAAACTAATAATTGATAAGTCGAACTGAAACTTCAAAATTGAACCGAATAAACCAATATGCAGCCTTAGAGATGCTGAACTGTGGCAAAAGTTGTCCAAATTTGGCTATAAATATTAAAAGGCTATATTAACCTTTTCTTTTCGAAACAATGTTAAGACTTTTTTTTCCAAAACAAAATTACTTATTTTAACAAAATGGACTCTTTGGTCCTATAAAACATTTAATGGTCTCATTTCCTTTTCAATTCTTTTTTCTTCCCGAAAAGGTTTAAATATGTCATTAAACTTTGAGAAAAGTTTATCTCATCCGTTAAATATTTGACTTATTTATATTATTATTTGAGAAAAGATTTATCTTACTATTATTTTTTAACTCCGATTTTACGAAACCATTTAAATAACTTTAAATATTTTTAAATTAGAATTTTGGATCAAATACAGTTTTTTTTGTTATTTTTCTTCAAGAATGCCAAGAACCTCGATACACACCCCTACTTCTAATCTTCTGACTACTTCTAATAATTCGTGATAAGTTTGAGACGTTTTGAATAGTTATCTAACAAAAAGTGGGGGATGCATGTGACTTCTCCGTTTTCTTCAAATATTTTGACTTTTCTCGAGATTGTCGAGTCAGTAAATTCAAAAAATTATCACTAGAATAAGCAGTTTGTTCTGCAATTATATTTTTCAAGAATAATTGTTTTACACCAAACACACCCTAATAGATAAGTATATTTTTTAGCCTTTAAAGAAAATGCAATTAGTGTAGTGGACGTAATCAAATATCCAAACGCGTATCTTTTTGACCACGCTTTGAAGCTTTTCAATTTCTTGAAAAAAAATAATATTTCGTACAACATGTCATCTTAAATATTATGATTATACAAGTTATATGAAAAAAATTGTCAACTTTTGCATTTACATAGAAAAAGTTACACCCGTCATAAAATTGTTCGGTGTCTCAGTGTGAAAAAAGAAAAATCCTTTTCGCGATAAAATTTAGCTCAAATTTGGCCACAATGAAAAACGATTATTTTTTTATTGATATATTTGTCCTTTATCTTAAAAATTAAATGTGTTCTTTGATTATGACACTCCGTTGCAATTTTTTGGACTCAAATTTGTCTTTGTTTTTTTTTAATAAGTGTGATATAACCACACAATTCAATTATTTTGAATCAGAGGAAGTAATTGGTTCACTGAACCAATTAATGATAATTTTAATTACTTACTCTCCATTCTCATATTATACAAACACTTTTCATTTTACACAATTATTAAGAAATCGTTAACGCACTAGTGAACTTTACCATTTTATCATTTATTTATATCAATATATATTAAATTAAGTTAGAAAAAATTATTAATACATTAATTAATAATAGGATAAAATGAAAAAAAATAATTAATTTTACGTTAATTTAATAAATACCCATATAATATGAGATAAATATTAATATAAAATATCATATAATATGAGACGGAGATAGTAACATTTAGAATTACGTTTCATTTACTCTCTTAGAGTTTTGGGACAGTAAAGATTTAATTTTATTTCCACAAGGCAAGACTAGTATAGTCTTTTTAACATTTATATGGCGGTCATAGTAGTGGTAAATTGGCGGGTTGGGTCAAATTTGGGCGAGTTGATAATTGGGTAATAACTCAAACCTGCCCATATATTAAATGGGTAAAATGGGTTGGATAAGAAATGGATCGGGTAAAATACTAGTTTACCCATATTTTAATGAGCAAATAGTATTCTACTTTAAAATTCAATATGAATAAAATAATTTACTTTATTTTTGGATGAAAAACATTAAAAATATTTTATTTAATTGTATTGTATCATAAAATTAAATTGGACACCTAATGCGATATTTGATTTTTAAATTGGGATTCGATCCCGATTCCAAATTAATCATACGACCCGACTTTTAAGGAGACCCGACATCCAACTTTCGACTAAAAATTCAATTTCGAGACTCGAATTGAGAGGGGGTCAAGTGTTGGATTGAGATTAAAAAAATTATATTTTTAAAATTTAATTTTCAAAAAAAATTCAACTTTCAATTTTTCTCATATTGATTTCATGTTTGTAAGTTATAACCTTTAGTTGTAGTGACTCATCCTGTTGGATTTTCTAACCGTAGCAAGTTTTTCAACCGGATTTACAATTTTTATGATAAATTTTGATTTTTTTCTATAAGGAAAAAAGATTTTATAAAAAAATTGATTCTCTTTGGGAGTGGAAGGTGGGGGATTGAGAGCTTGTGGAGGGATTATCGTATTGGGTGGAGTACGAAAATAATTGTAATTTGCAATTGTAGGAGAGTTTTGATAAATATTTTTCTACTTTAGAGGTAAATTATTTTTCTTAAATTTGAAGAAAATAAGTTTATTTAAATTTATATTTTCAAAATATTTTAGTGAATAAAATATAAAAAAAAAATTAGAAATAATTTTGAGTGAAAAGAAGTTAGAAGTTTAATCCATTTGATTAAATCATAATTTATCCATATTATACCTATGAATACCCATATTATTATAGATTGAATATGAATTTAAACTCATATTTTATCCATATAAAAAAGTTATTACCAAAACTATTAAAACATGATCGAATTTATTGATACTAAGCGATCAACAAAAAATGGCAACGGAGTGTCGTAATTGAACATACCTAAGTTTTAAGATAATTGATAAAGAGCAAATATGCCAACAAAAAACATCTTTTTCATTGTGACTAAATTTTGTGGCCGAAAAGGACTTTTCTTAAAACGAATATTTCGTACAACATGTCATGTTATAGTATGACTTTTATCATTATACAGAAAGTTAAAAAAATGGTCAACTTTGGATTTATACAGAAAAAAGCTGTAGCCGGCATAAAATTGCGTCGTGTCTCGGTGTGGAAAATGAAGTTACATTTTTTTTAATCAGCACAATGTCTTGTTTATAATTAGCGTGTTTCCATCTGTCAATTAGATAGTACTAAGTCGGAGCAAAACGCATAATATTTTTTCCAATGGAATCGCCGTTGCTCGATTACTTCTCCGGTGAGCGTCGCCGGCGACTACCGGACGATTTCTGGCGTGAATTTGAATGACTGGTGGGGTGTATTTTGTATGGAGACAGTAAAACTATGGGAAATTGGAGCACCAATAGCTTTGAATATCATGTGTCAATACTGATTCTTCGCTATCACTGTTGCTTTCTGTGGTCATCTTGGGCCAACTGAGCTCGCTGCTGTTACCCTTGCCCAAACTGTTATCGCTACTTTCTCTTACGGCTTCATGGTCAGTCATCTCCTTCCTTTTATTCCCACTTCTGTTTACCTGTATTTTCTAGGCATAATACACAGATACATGAAAATATCAGAAAGTTCGAATTCACAGCTAATGACATTGACTCAACTGGCATTGATATAATAGGAATATTTCGTAAATTACAGAGGTAGGGGTTTTCTTCGGGGCTTGAGAGATGGAATAGATAGTGCCCCACTAGTTGAAACTCACCGCTGGGGAATTCACAGGAAAGGGAATGAGGAATTCTCAATGAACATATATGCCACCTGAAGTCAAATTAAAGAACGTCTCTGTGTATTATGTATATTTCCTTCTACTAGTTAAACCTTAAATCGGATTATTATGCGAGGAATAATAATATAAAATGGAGTTATACTCCTTTGTCCATCTACCATTTTAAGATGTCCAATAATACTTGTCCACTCTATGAAATTAAGAGATAATTTTATACTAAGTTCCTAATTTATCCTTATCATTAAATATATTCATTTTCTATTATATTGGAACAATACATTGTATTTACTATATTCAAAGGGTGATTTTAATAAAATTATCCATATCACTTACTATTTCTTAATCCCGGGTCAAGTTAATAATGGACAATTGAATGGAGGAAGTACTTTTGAATAATGATACAAGTTGTAACATTGGGTGTGCAAAGAATATCCACATTGATAGTTGAAAACATTGGTAATTAGTAACTCAAACTAAAAGTTATTTTGAGATGTACAATCAAAGTTATGCAAAATACTTATTCATTGTTATGATCAATCTGTAGATGGGCATGGGGAGTGCTCTGGAGACGCTTTGTGGGCAGGCATTTGGTGCTGGTCAAGTACACATGCTTGGAGTTTACATGCAACTCTCAATGATAATTCTACTGCTGAGTACCTTCCTTCTCTTACCAATCTATGTTTTCGCTAACCCTATGCTTAAGTTCCTAGGCCAAGATCATGATACCGCTGTTGTTGCTGGAAGATTCACCATGTTGACCGTACCTGAATTATATTCCCTGTCTATCAATATTCCCACTTCAAAATTTCTTCAAGCCCAGAGTAAAGTTGGCGTGCTGGCCTGGATTGGTTTTGTGGCTCTCATGGTCCATGCTCTTCTCCTTTGGCTCTTCATTTATGTATTCAATTGGGGTTTAACTGGGGCAGCTATATCCCTTAATCTCGTAGGCTGGATCAATGCGCTAGCTCAATTTGCTTACGTAGTTGTTTGGTGCAAGGATGGGTGGAAGGGATGGTCTTGGTCTGCATTCAATGAGATGTGGGCTTTTGTTAAAGTATCAATTGAGTCGGCTGTCATGCTATCCGTAGAAACCTGGTATATGATGAGTATTGTTCTCCTTGCCGGACATCTCAAAGATGCTGTTACTGCTGTTGGATCCCTCTCTATTTGGTGTCTTGTGTCATTTTCCCCATTTAATTATTTAGAAATTTAGCAAAAGATTATTATTCTGCAATGCTTAGGCTCTTTAAAATGCAACCACGGGAGGTGCAAGTTGAGCTTACACTATGTATTTGATTGACTTGAACAACTGATTGAACATACGGGCATTATCAAGTTTATGTCAATTGTTGTCATCTTTCAGCACAATTGTTGATGAATGGCAAGCAATGTTTTTTATCGGAATCAACGCAGCCATAAGGTAATGACATCCTAAAGCTTCACAAATGTGCACTTCATTGGTGTTAATGTAGTTTTGTTTTCCCAGTGTTAGGGTCTCAAATAAGCTTGGGCTAGGACATGCCAGGGCGACTAAATATAGTGTCTATGTCACAGTATTTCAGTCACTTCTCATTGGGATTCTCTGCATGATTGTAGTATTGGCACTAAGAAATCATCTTGCCATTCTTTTCACCGACAATGAGTTTTATTGCAAGCTGTTCCTGAGCTTGCTCAGTTTCTTGGAGTAACAATGCTTCTCAACAGTGTTCAACCTGTGCTATCAGGTGTTGCTTTAATTATGTTTTCTGTTTTTATATTTTAGAGAGTTTTACTCCCCCATAGTCCTCACAATGATCTTTTTGGGGCGTCCAAATTTTTGTGTTCTAGGTGTTGCTGTTGGAAGTGGGTGGCAAGGTCTAGCGGCTTATATCAATGTGGGTTCTTACTACGCCTTTGGTACTCCTCTCGGATATGTTCTTGGTTATGTGGCTAACATGGGAGTCAAGGTAATTAAAACCCTCATCCTCAAAGTTACACATCTAAGTACTATAATTTGTTTTAATAGTCCTGATTTTGGATTTTATCTTGCAGGGACTATGGGGAGGAATGATAGCTGGACTTGCTTTGCAAACACTGCTACTCTCGATTGTAATTTATAGAATTGATTGGAGTAAAGAGGTGCGTTAACTAATGGATACTCTTTCTTATCCACTATACTCCATAACAAATCTTGTTCGACATTTTGGCTTGATTTTTGGTCAAAATCATCTCTGTTGAGAGCAAGTACTAAGTTCCTTATCAACTGAAGTAAAAAACGCTTTGCATTTAGTATAAATGAGTGTTTTGTATTAGTAGTAATAAGAAAACGGAAATGCAGGTAGAGCAGACGACAAAAAGGATGCAGATGTGGGGAGATCGAGACTTTGAAACAGAGAAAATTAAATTGCAAGTAGCTTAAGAGCTATGATCTATGCATAACACAACTTGACAATTTTGTTACTTGTATGTCAAAAAATGCATTGGTACACTAAACATTAGATGATTAGTTAGTACTTGACAAGTATCTCATGCTTGATATTTTTGTTTGTCACCTCCCAAAATCCTCTTTGAGACGATGTAATCTTTCGTGATGTTACATAAATCGATTTCTTATTTGTGTTCACCTACTCTTTGGGAATACTAAAATCGATCCTTGTCGCATATTCATTATACAAATTAACCGCACTCTTATTGCTATTAACTGTGCATCAAGCTTGGGATCAAAATTATTGGCTCTTAAAAGTTGCTGGTATATTGTAAAACTTCTTCAGGAGTATGTTCAGACATGTTTCTCCCATTATTCTCCATTATATATACTTGAGATGAGTATACAAAATACGCTTAAATTATATCACTTTTTTTAGTTTCACACCTAAAGAATTGAAAGTTTGAAAAGTACACATAAACTATCACTGATTAGTCTCAGTGGTGTGTATAATACACTCTCTCTTTTATTGGAGAATGGCTTGCCACATTGACAAAAATTAAATAAAAATATTAATATTAGTTAAAAATAAAAGATTAAAGTATAAATATTCTTCCGAAAAAATATTATTTTTTAAGAAATAAAATTTAAAATACTTTTCCTCACCTAATCTATTGCCCCCACCTCCGTGTATTGCCCACCCACTCCAACAATCCCCGCCCTTTTTATTTTTTTAATCTCTTTTTTAAAATATTTTTTGAAGTTTAAACCTCAGCCCCTACTCCACTCCCATCTAAAAAAATTAAATTTTTTTAAAATAAATAAAATTCTATCTCACTTGCATCTAATCCTCCGCTCCTAATTTATTTTTATCTTTTTTTATATTTTTTTTATAGATATGTACACATATTTTTAGAAAAATATTTTTTTCTACTTGTTTATCGAATATAACAGAAATAAAAAAAAATTATTTAAAAAATCTTGTGCCAAATAAAAAATAATTTTTTAAAAATAATAAAAAAATAAAAAAGTGGAGGATTAAGTAGATAATGTAGAATTATCTTTTCTAAAAACAATTAAAATAATATCTAGATTATTATTTTAAGAGGGAGATGAAATAAGGTTTTTTTAA
>JAPFFP010000070.1:2859881-2874126 GCA_026153255.1 Solanum medicagineum
AAGTGGTGTATTTATTCGGATCATCTAGATAAATTTAGGGACTTAGTTAAAGTTTATAAAAAGACAATTTATCTTTTATCAAATATGCGTTCATTTTTAATGTACAAGAGGAAGAGGAAGTACTTAGCTCAGGTAAATATGTCGACGAAGACATCCTTGCCTATCGTCTCAACTTTCTCTTATTATATAAGAGAATAATAATTTATTTTAATTATTTTTAAATTTAAAAATAAATTGATTTTAAAATATTCACCAACATAGGGTCACATGTACTAAAAAAGAAAAAGGAGTTACTTATAAATATTCTCTGTCCCATTTTATATGACACTCTTTTTTTTTGATCCACTTTAAAAAAGAATATTATCTTACTTTAATTATAAATAAGTTAACCTTAAAATTCTTTTTTTACATGAAATGATTTTCAGTCACATAAATATAATTTTAGATTACAAGTTTCAAAAAAAAATTCTTAAAAATAATATGCTAAATCAAAAAATACCACATAAAATAGCACTAACGGAGAGTGTACTAAACTAAAATAAGGGAAGCTTAGTCGGTTGGACTTTTTCCTTTTCTTGGACTCCAAGTCGGTTTCGGAAAATCTATTTAAACGTAGAGAAACGTGTTTCGGGACAGAAGTATTCTCTCCGCAAGCAATTTCCATCCGCTCCAGGGTTCCTGATTGTTCGTAATTTTCAAGCAATTTCCATCCGCTATCTCGTGTTCCTGCTTTTGAAGAACCACTGGTTAATTCAATCCATCGGCGCTGTTCATCTGGATTTGAAACCCTAGCATCAAGTGCCGATTGAAGCCTGTTGAAGATTCTTTGATTTAAGCTTCTTTAGTGTTGTTTTGGTACAAATTTACTCTCTGTTTGTATTCGACTACTAAAGCCTGTTATTTGTTGTATTCTTGATCGAATTCTTCATTTATGGCTGTGTATTTCAAGTATAAAAGTGCTAAACATTATGATTCTGTTCCAATTGTTGATCCATTTATTTCTGTTGGGAATTTGAAATTAAAAATATTCAAATCAAAGCGCTATGGTAGGGGTAAAGATTTTGATCTCCTTATTACCAATTCGCAAAGTAAACAGGATTATGTTGATGAAACCACTTTGATTCCTAAAAATACAAGTGTTTCGATTCGTCGTGTTCCTGGGCCGCCTCTTTTGCCCATAGTAATTCCATCCCTCACCGAGTCGAAGCAAGAGTCCGTTTCAGCCAAATATTGTTCTCTAGATTTTGATTGCGATGATTTTGGGGATGATATATATGCAATGCCTATTGAATCAGGTAATCCTGTGCCAACTGCCCCCTCTAGTAGCATAAACAATGAGGACGCTAAGATCAAGAATGTAATTCGTGCTCCAGACTCTGTGCAGTCCTGTAATAGCTATGGTTTTGGGGGAGATGGCATGGGATATTGGAAAAAGCCACCATCAGGATACGTGTGTCATCGATGCAATGTGCCTGGACATTATATTCAGCACTGCCCTACTAATGGTGACCCCAATTATGACATGAAGAAAGTAAGGCCTCTAACAAAGTCCATGGTGATGGCAACCCCAAGTGGCAGTGTCGGAGTTTCTGGGTTGTCGTCTACCTCTTCTTCTTCGACCAAGAGTTCCTTTAGAGATGTACCACCAGAGCTTCATTGCCCATTGTGTAAAGGATTAATGAAAGATGCAGTTATAGCTAGTAAATGTTGTTTTAGTAGTTTCTGCGATAAATGCATAAGGAATCATGTTATCTCTAACTCTGTTTGTGTATGTGGGGCTGGAAATATACTTGTTGATGCCCTCTTACCTAACATCACTCTAAGGGTCACAATAAACAGAATCTTGGAGTCCAGTAATAGTAGTTCAGATTTGGTGTCAGCACATCATACCCTGCCTAAACTTCCATTCCCAACAGAGTCATCTGTATCAAAGACTTCAAAAGAGTGTCCACTAGCTGTCGGTGAACTGCAGCAAAACCCCACAGCTGGGGAAGCAGTAAATATGAAGAAAAGGAAGAAACCATCTGATGTTGATACTGTAAACGTGAAACAGGGAGTTGCTGAGAGTAACACGTTGAATATGAACCCTACTTATAGCAAGGGCATGCAACACATGAGCAATGTCTTACCAGAAGAATCACTTAGAAAAGAAGGTTTTAAAAGGAAGCGCGAGATGAGCATTGATCAGTTTTCTAGTGTAGTTACTTGTTGAGGAATGAAAATATTTCACATTCTGTTATAAACATATTCCTTCTGAATGTCAATGTCAACTTCTTCATATTATAAAAATTGCATTTGTTATCATATTCAGATTTTAAGTCTTCTTGAAATTCAGCTTTATTAGTTAGCAACTCAGTTACTTTAGATTGCGTACCAAGTGTGGTTTATTGCACGTTCAGACCTAGAAATAAAAATCTGGTTAGAAGTTTATTGCATTAATATGAATCATCAACGTTGTTAAATGGTGTTTAGTTACATGCTTAAACCATAAGAGGTTATTACTTATGCTCCCAATTGCAAAGTTGGTATTTATTTTTGAACTATTCAGTTGCCATAAATATTGCTCCAATAAGAATTCTAGTTATCATTAGTGTTGGGAGTTTGTTAGGTAAAAAATGTCATTTTTTTCTGTTATGGTGGTGGTTTCCATTTCTCTTTTAACATAACAAGCCTTAATTTCTATTAGAATTGTTTCCTTCACAATCTCTAGTTTTGAAAGTGAAAACTATTTTCAGAGAGACTTGAAAAGTAGTACACACCTCAATAAACAATTAAGTACACCAAACAAAGTATTCTCTTTATATTACAAGTGAGAGTATTAAGTGAGAGTAGCTTACCAGATAACTTTCCATCGATGTGTCTATTTGAGTTGTTTGGGGTTCATAAAAGTATTTCATATATTTTTTTTGTTTAATCTTTTTAAAATAACTGGTTACTTTAATTATGATTTTACAATATAAATTGTGCTAATAAAGATTTACAATATTAATTTTTTTAAGACAACTACTTGCTTCAACTACGATGTTGCAATATTACCGCTAATAAATAATTTTTTCCAGTTGCTTCAACGATAATTTTACTATATTAACACCCCCCCCCCATCAATTATTTAAGTTAGATAAATACTAAAATTAGGATAAAACAAATTTCTCTTTAAACTGGACAAAAAAATTAAGGGAAAATAGTGTTTTTGCTCCTTGAATTAATAGGTAATTTCAGTTTTAGTCCTGATGATATTTGACTAAGTACTCCAACGTGTGTTATTTCAGTCCTTTAACTAACGAATATCATCAAACTTAACGGATTAACAACTATTAGTAAAGGCATTTTGGGAATAACATATAAATTTTATTTCCTTTATTAAATAAAAATTAAAATCATCCCAAAAATAAACAAATGTTTTGATTATTACACTTTCCAACAGTGGCAATTATTACACTTTCCAACAGTGGCAATTGAACATTTTCCTTTCAACACTTCAAAAAAATTTCCTTCTTCTTGGAAAAACCCTTCTTCTTGATTACGACGATGAAACTGCGTTGGAAAAGTGGATTACAATTTACCCCATTATGTAAGTACTTTCCTTCTTCTTGATTACGACGATGAAACTGCGTTGGAAAAGTGGATTACAATTTACCCCATTATGTAAGTACTTTCTGCTTTAAATTCTTCATATTTTTTTCAAGAATCATAATAAATATTAGTGATAGAATATTTGTTTTGTCACTAATTAATTGAACTCAATTGAGTTATATAACTCTCTCTGAAAATCTTTCAATTATTTTCTCATTGAAATTCTATTAGCGTGAGTTCAGATCTGAAGATTTGGGAAGGAAACTATCATCTTCAACCAAGAAACATACGGTAAAGATTACATCACCAAAAACTAGAAGTGGGTTCGATATTATTGATACCCACAAGTCTATTTATCCTTACAAGCAATTCACTTCTTGAGACTTCCACGAACATCAGGTTTAGGCTTGTTGCTTGATTCAGCAGAAATAGAGGCATGAAGATTGTTGAGTTATGTCTCATCGAAAGGAACCTTTGGATATTTAGCGTCGTCAAAAGGAACCTTTGGATGTTTAGCATCAAAAGGAAATAAAATTTATATGTTATGACCAAAAAATTGCCTTACTGATAGTTTTAGTCCATTGAGTTTGATGATATCGGTCAGTCAAAAGATTGAAATAGACACATTAATTGAAGGTCAAGAGTACTTAGTCAAATATCACAAGGACTAAAACTAGAATTACCTAATAATTCAAGAACCAAAAACATCATTTTCCCTAAAACTAAATAACTAGTTTAATATTTTTCCATAATTATATTTGTGTCCAAAAGGAAGTACTATTAAATTTAAAATTTAAAATATTATAATTTTACACTTAATGAGAAAATTTAATTGTATTTAATTATATCACTCAAAAATAAATTTGTGAACAACTATTGATCCTATGTATGACACAAATTTTCCTAACTAATACTAATAATATACCAGACATGCATATTTTATCTAATATGCTCTACCAAACAGAGTCTAAATTGATTGTCACAACTACGAGAAATCCATCTTTTCTAAAAGGCATAATGACCTAATAGGCGCTTATACTTGATTCAGTTTGTCACCTAGGACCTTATACTCAGGATTTTACCAAGCAAACTCTCGTACCCACTCAAAAGCTGCATTTTCAACACCTTTTTTGACATGAGACTGGTGCGTGAGTTTCACGTTGTTTAAAAAATTCCACTGTATTAAAATATATTTTCCACATTTCTCTCTTCCAAAACTTTCTTCCCCTAATCACGGGGACAGGATTCATTAAGCTTTATCAAGAAGTTAGGATTTTGTATATTGATCAAACTATTATTTCTCTCCCAAATCTGAACAAGGAGACAATGGTTATCAGGGTCCGAATTAAACCTCTTGATATGCAGAGAGATGAACCATGGGGGACGAAATCAGAGTGCAACACCCTTTACATACATGCCTTTCAATCGCAGCAGAGTTTTAATCTTCGGCAAGAAATGAAATGCCGAAAATTTGTCTTGCCTTCTTCATCTCGTAATTGTAAGGGAAAGGGATATTCGACAATCAATCCAACAGTTTGCTCAAATTCATTAGATGAGAAGAAAGAAACACCAGTGCCAACTCTTCTTTATTTTTCTTTGTTTATGGGGTGGAAAGTCAGCCAACTAAGCATCTCTAGTGAGGACGAATGATATAATATCTTTGACAACCGATTGGTTTCAGCATGAAATCCACAATATCATAGTAAAGAAGAAGAAACTTAAATAAATAAAAAAATCAGATAATAATAAAAATTTGAGAAGAAAAATGGAGAGAAATAATATTTAAAAATTTGGGGAAGAAGATGACTATTAAATCACACGGACATAACCTAGTCTGTCACTTAAGATGCCAAGTCAAAAAAAAAAAGGTAAGGGCAAGTCATTCTGCCTTTTTAAAACCAACCGATCCAATTGACAATGCATAGTCAAACTCACAGGTCATAATAAAAATAGAAACTCAAACGAAAGAAGAGAAACACAACATATGAACAATAACATAAAGAACCAAAATTCCATTACACTTCCATCAAATATAATATAGTTGTCGATACTGTTTGAACATAACTCCTACAGAACATTGACTAACAAAAACACATGAGCTTAATATTCTAGGCAGCAGGCTTTTGTTTCTTTGGCATACGATAGCCACCAACAACACAAGCGTGGTCTCTTTCAAAAGGTTCAAGAGTAACCTGCTCCGCTGGTTTAAATTGCTCTGCCTGTAGCTTCTTCACTTCCTGAACAAATACGGCCTCTGCTGGCACTGTCGAATCAATGCAGTTTGCCTAGAAAATCAAGCGAGCCGTGTAAACAACAGAGAAGAAAAGAAGAGCTAAAAGACCAAACAACCCTCTCTCCCCCAAGTAAACAATTGACACTTCCAACATTATCTTCACATCAGCAAAACATGATAGAGCAGGGGCTACAAACCTTGATTGAGATAACAAAGTGACCTTCAGCTTTCAAGAAGAATGATGCATTCAGAGCTAAAATTCTTGCCTGTGAAGAACAAAATTTATTTAAACAATGGAACAGAATTCATACAACATACGGCCTGTACAGTCTGGATAAGAATGAAATGAACTCAAGGAGGGCCACAGACACTCTCCTGTTTAAGGCTAAAATATCTGCAGTCTACCAAGTAGCCACAAGACAGTATATAAAAAGTTATCTTCATGATACATAAAGACCATAGGTTTAAGAAAAAATAAAACTACATAAAAAAGGGAATGAGACTCATAATTGTACAAGCTATTAAATGATGTTTAGAAAATAAGAAAATAGGAGTTCAGTTTCACAAAATAAAAAGAAGTCTTGCAAAAAGTATAAAAATATTGTACTGTTCATCTTTTATTCAAGAAAAAACAAATAAACAAAGAGAAAAAATTGAGAACAAAGAAAGTAAGATTGAAGCTAATGATTCAAATTAATAAAACAGCATCAGAAACTCGGTTTAACATCACCCATGAAGTCTTGAAGGGGAATCCGAGTGAATCATCATCTGCTTATCAGTTCAATATAGAACCAAAGGAAAAGAAATCCTACAAATAAAGAAGCATTTTGGAAAATTTTGAATTTTAAGAACAGTGAAGATAAACATCTAAAAAATGTTAAAAACTTTAAGTTGGACATATAGAAAAGCACTAAACCAGCCACAATAGCATAGGTCCCTTGAAGAAAAATGAAGGATTGACAAACTCACAATCTAAAGTGCAAGACTCGACCAAAATAGATGGCCCATATAATTGTTTCATTTAAGTAAAGACATTAAGTCAATATCAAGTAATGAAAAAATAAACCCACAGAAAATGATGACACTCATTTAAAAAAATAAAAAAACATGTCCCATATCAAAATACTATGCACATCTACAATCATAAACAGTCAGACCTGATCAGGCTGAGCAACATCAGAAAATATCACATCCACCATTCCCACCAGCATTCTGTATTTTGCTGGGTGTCTAGCATCCTCAATAATGGGAATAACATTAGTACGTTTCTTAGCCATGTTCACTAAGTCCCTTCCACTTCTATGAGAAAATTCAACAGCATATACCACCCCCTCCTGCAAAGAAATGAACATCTTATAACAGAACAGCACAGCCATCAACACAAATTGTGAATGAATGAACATGCATAGATACTTACAGGACCAACAATGTCTGAGACATGGGATACTGTTGTTCCTGAAGCAGCACCCAGGTAAAGGACACGAGCACCTGGTTTCTGGAACAGATTCAATATGGCAAGAAGAGTGTTATTCTTGAATCAAAGAAAACTATTTTCAAACTTTAAGACAGGAGACAAACTTACTATCCAGATATGATCAACTCCTCCAAGAACTGCAGCTGCTAACTTGGAACGAAAAGGATTCCACACTCTATATTCAGTCTTTGTTCCATCTTCATTCTAAATATTAGAAGAAAAAAAACTAAAAACAAGTCAATAATCTTGCAAATTATACAAATTCTGGGCTAGGCAAGTTCTGGCTTACTTTAGTTAATAACTTTTTATTTTATGGGTATAAAATGTATGATTAAATACTAGAGTAAATGGTTTAAAAATCAGAACAGAACTCTGTAGAAGTATATAAGATGGGGGATTAGGACCCCAGTAACAAGAATAACAACTGAATCATCATACTTGTTCTGCAATTCCTTGTTCCATCAAGGAGTAAGAACAAAATGCCCACCCCACAAAACTACATTACGTATATCAAGTTGATAGCACAAATGGTCATTTACTTACATTTAAATTCATTGAGACAAGTTGCATGTGATTTTTATCAATAAATCCTCAACTTTATAAACATAATCCACTTAACAACCAAGTTTCTAGCACTAAGCAATGCACAGCCAAGAAAGATTCAACCTTGCAAGCATTTACCAAGAGTCATATAAAGCTAATTACACACAACATACAACACAATAAAAAACTAAAATAAAGACAAAAGAAAGGTATTAACCTGAACAGAGATTCTCTTCTCATTGTATACAGCTTCACCAGGTACCAAGTTCTTGGTACAAAGAGCATCCTCCTTACCCTTAGCAATGAACACACCTTCATGTCTATGAGGCTCCACCACAACCTTACTACCACCCTTCATTCCTCCACGTCCCCTTCCTCCACCTCTTCCTCCACCTCGACCTCCTCTTCCACCTCCTCGCTTCATCCCACTTCCTCCACTGCCAAACCCCCCTCTTCCACCACTTCTACCACCTCGTCCCCCTCGTCCTCCTCCATCTCCTCTGCCGCCTCTGAACCCACCACCACCACGACCTGCAAAGCCAGTGAACAAACCATACCGTTACTACTAAGTAGAATTTATATACAACCCACTTCATTTGAATCCATTTCATACAATCAACATTAGAAGTAATTGCATAGAACCAGATATTGATACCTCTAGTTGGTGCAACCATGTCTGCTGCTGCTGGAAATTGATGAAGCAGAGAAGGGTTGTCAGCTCGAGCTATTAACCCTAATGCTGGATGACGAAGTTAAAGTCGAGCTGACATTTTATACTGCTAATTAGGGTTTAGGGTTTTGCGAGAGGAACTACTTTTGGTGCTCACTTGGGCTTGGGCCGGAAATATGAAGCAGAGTGGGCCGATCTGGCTGAAACTTGCCCGAGTCTTTTTTCCCCTTTTTATGAAAATTAATCAGATCTATATATTCTCATAGTGGATCCATCCTGAATTGATGATGAAATGTAATTTAGAGACAATTATCTAAATTATTATTGACTAATCTTAATTTATATTGTGATGAGCTTTATTGTTCTCAACGAAATTTGGACAAACAATACTAGGCGCATCTAGAGATATGTATTTCGGATACATGGTTTCAAAATTAAATGTAATTTATTTTAGATGCATTGTATCTAAGTGGATTCTCATATGTCTGAGATGCACTGACTCTCTCCCTCTCCCCTCTCCTTTCTCATATGTCTCTCCCTCTCACACTCGCCTCTCCCCTTACATATTTGTATTTTAGAATATATTTTAACGTATTTGGTATCTCAGATACATGTATCTGTATCTGAGATACACTGACTCTCTCGCCCGTCTTTCTTCCTATGTATTTATATTTCGTAATGTATTCGACATAAAACATACACATATATAAGTATATCTAGTATTAGTATATAGTGAAATAATATATAGTTATTTTAAATTGTAATGTGTGTGTGTGTGTGTGAGAGAGAGAGAGAGAGAGAAGATAGTTTTTCTAGGAATTTAACTAGGAAAAATTACAGAATACACAACTTATGTCTACATAATTTCATATAATGCTGACTCTTTTAAAAAAATACAAAAATCCTTTAAATGATACAAAATTGCAACAACCTATTGATTCAAATTACAATCCCTACTTCTCCATTTATCATAGTTAAAAGAGTCATTTACATAAATAATATATTTTTTAATCTAAATTACGAGTTTTAGCACAATTTTAACTCTTACGAAATATAATTATACTTTTGTTATCAAAAATAGCAAGGAGAAGGAGAAAGAGAAACACAACATCTCTCTTCCATTTTTCTTTATATTCTTTCTCTCTCTCTCTTCTTTCCAAAATATTAATTAATTTTTAATAATATAATAATTATTTTAACTATATTAATAAGAGAAAATAATAAAAAATAAGCATAATACATTTTAAATTCAATAAATAATACATATTATAAGTATTATGTGTGAATTTTAAATATTTTAGTATGATTTAATTAATTTTATATTATTAGAATATTATTTTAACATCATCAGAAAATAAAAAATAACTATAATACGTTTTCAATTCAATAAATAATACATATTTTAAGTATTATGTGTGAATTTTAAATATGATTTAATCAATTTTATATTATTAGAAAATGTATTATATTTATTAAAATAATAATAATAAAATTTATAACAATGTATAATATTAAAAATGATGAGTTAAATAGGGAGGGAGAGAGAGAAAAAAGAGAATCTAGAAAAAAGAAGGCATCAGCTGATGGACCAAGAAAATAAAAGAGAAGAGGAGAAAGAGAAAGAGAAAGAAAGAGAAGAGATTTCTTGTAATTTATTGACAAAATATGTTATAGATCGTAATAAATAAAAAGAACCATAAAAAGGGTAATATTTGATATATAATATATTATTTATGTAAATATTCCTAGTTAAAATTCCTCGATGCTCCTACCTATTCGACATGTATCATTGCTTTTGTTTTTTGTATCAAAAAGAAAGAATTTTTGATAATTTTAAAAAAAATTAGTATTAGTTGGAATTAACTCCAAAAAGTATCAGATTTGTAGAAGCTATAGATTTAATTACCATCAAATCCAACATTGGCCCTTGGCCAAAGTTTCATTAGAAAGAGACATAAAATAACACCAAGTCTTATTTCTTGTAATAATAATAATGTGTGTGTAAGAAAAATCTAAACAGCCCTACTTCTAAGTGTATTTATACTAGATATGGGTGTCCGTGCAATTTCGATTATTTTTTGTCTAATTTATGTGATATAAATAGAATTTACAAAGTTAATATAGAATTTAGTAAGACAATTAAATTTAAATATGATCTTAGATGTTATAAGTTGTTAATTATTCTAGTTCTCAAATTATGTGGCATCGATAAAATTTAAAAATTTTTAATTATTGTGATATATATTGCTTTTGCATTTTTTTCTAGATAGTATGTGTTACTCATCTATCCCTATTTATACGATACTGATTGAAGGGTCAATCAAACTTTTTATATACCTTTTAAATATGTTAAATTGTTAATTATTTTGATGTATAGTATTTTTTTCACGCAATTTTAAAATAATATGTATTAATTCCTCTATCTAAATGTATGCAATAAAAATAAATTCAAGAGTCAATCAAATTATGTTAATTATTAAAAATTATAATATTTTTTATGTAATTTTAAAATTATATAATGGACAAAGGGTTAAAAATACCTCTCAACTTTGTTTTATTGTTTGACCTTATCTTTACCATTAAAAGACAGTTAAAAATGCTCTTGCCGTTATTAAACTAATCATCCATGCCTTAGTTGGACGGAATTCCCTAGATAACTTAATTTTGACCCATTTTATCTATTACCTAATTCTTCCCCAACCTAAACCTCATCCGTCCTAAAATAACACCAAACTTAACTAATCCAATTCTTAAAATTAACCATTTTTGACAATCCTAAATTACGACCATCATCACCATCATCTTCTTCTTCTTTTTTGCTCCTCCTCCTCATCATCGGAAAATCCATTGAAAAGACTTTTTGTTGTTGTTGAAATTTTTATCATTGATGTTGTTGTTGTTAAAATGGATTAGAGTCCATGATGATTAAGGTGTCTAGAGTTCATGGGGTTAAAGGAGTAAGGTCCATATCTGGGCAGGGGGATCTAAAAGGCATTGTTTGTAGTGTAACTGAGGTCTGCAGCCATGGCAGATGCAATGTCTCCTTTGCTCTGATTATACAGATCTGAGCCTTAAAGTCAGAAATTTCAGTAGTATGTGTAGTTATATATGGAGTTTATCTCTCTCTCCATATGTATGTATATATGAAGAAGGTTTTTAGTGTTTAAGATCTCACCCTTTTGTTTCTTCGTGGTCATAGTTGTCATCATCATTTTCATCTCCTTTACCTCCATCAGATTATTATGGATGAGAGGCTGTGATGATTAAGGTGTCTCGAGTAATGGGGCAAGAGAGCTGGACCCATATCTAGGCAGGGCGACTCAGAAGGCAATATCGGTTTGCAGCCATGACAAATTCATTGTCTCCTTTACCTTGATTAAACTGATTCGAGCCTTAAATAAAGACCCATTAGCTTTGATTTACTAAGTTCGTTGACTCTTTTGTTTAGAGATTTTTATATACAGTGCCTTTTTTTTTTATGATTAGCTCAATAGATTTGCTCAAAGTAAGTTATGTATTTCTTTTCAACTTAAAATTTACTTTGTTGGTATTGAGTTGGTTATGTTTGGTGTTATTTAGGACGGGTCGAATTTGGGTTGAACAAGAATTGGGTAATAGATAAAACGGGTCAAAATTAAATTATTGGGGGGATTTTGTCTAACTAAGGGCACAAATGATTCGTTTAATAATGGCAGAGCCATTTTGACTGTCTTTTAATGACGAGGATAAGGTCAAACAATAAAATAAAGTTGGAGGTATTTTTAACCATTTTTTCTTAAATAAATAATACATGCTACTCTTTTTGTTTATTTTATGGGACAACGATAAATTAATTTCAAAAATCAATCGAACTTTTCTACATATTTTCAATTTTTTAAAATTATCAAATATCGTGATTTATGGTATTTTTAACGCAAATTGTAATTATATAAATAATTAAAAAAATCAATTAATTAAAATGAAAGAATCATCAATAAATTATAAATATACTCTCAAGATGTTCAAGCAGTCATGACGATCTGCTGCTTGCTTGAGCAGCTTCATGGTCGATAAGTATGACCATGAAGCAGATTCCTCACTATGCCCTGTTAGCTGGTAGAATTTTGAATTGTAAGTTATAAATGCATTGAAATGTTCATATTAAATTTAACTCTCTCTCTATATATATATATAATAATTTAACGTGCATTTAACTAATAAGTTAAAATGTTAAAGTTGTTGATTATAAGAATAATTATTTATATAGTGGAGGGGGATATGAATAATTAATTATAGGCAGAATGAACTTTGTACTTGACTCAATTTGTAGATGAGACCGTTATATGTACGATTTTTATCAACCAAAACTATAAACTCATTGAAGCAAAACAATTTAAAATTATTTCTCATCTTATGTGTGTGCATCTTGTATACTCATTTGCCACATAAGATTTTTCGTCATTTTTTAATGACATATTATAATTATTAGTATTATTTTTTCAAAAACATCAAATATTAAATATTAAAAACTGAACAATATTCAAAAGAAAAAAAAAAGAAAGTGCAATTTTCTCTCTTCTTGTACAAGCATTTCCCCCTTTCCCCCCTTGGTCTTCTTCATTCCTAACTTTCACTCTTCACTCAAAAATGAAAAATCACCTTCTACTTTCACTATTTTTCATCTTCTTCACACCCAAAGACTTTATTAATCATAAAAAATTAATTAGCCCTTACAAATGCTATAAAACGTAGTTCTATTTTATTTTGATTTGGTGAAATAAGATATCATGAGTACTCCAAATTGACAAAAAAATATGTTTATAAGCAAATTCAGATAATAGATCTTAATAACTTAAGTTTATAAAATAGTGAACAAATATTTTTCTAGCAAAAATATTTGTTAATTATTTTTATAATTATGATGATAGAATATATGTCAAAAAGAAGAAGAGAGTAGAATAAAGTGAGGGATAAAATAGAAGAAGTGATAAATGAATGAGTGAGTGAGCTAAAGAAGAAGAGATAAAGGTGTAGTTATAGCGGTGGAGGAATTGGGATTGAAGAAGAAAAAGAGAGGTGGTGGGAAAGGGGCTGGTCTAATGCAAAAAAGACCACGTGAGGTGAATTTTTTAAAATTTATCATTATTATTTTATCTAATAATTTTGAGATCTATTTATTAAAAATATTGTATCACTTGCTTCAAAATGCTGGCAATCATGCATTTGTCCAACTCAATTATTTAAATGTTACATAAACTCGGTTAGTGGTCAGAGGAGCTTAAAATATTGTATTTTAGTAAAGTTAAGGGTTCAGTTGACAAAGTCATGAGTACAAGAATACACTTTACAAATGAAGCCAATACAACGGTCTCTAAAATCATTCTGCCTTAATTATATATTATATAGTCAACTTTGTCAATTGGATTTGTAACTAATTTAATATGATCTATAAAAATAATAGTATAGATATTTAGTCGTTTATCATAATTTATGATAATTGAGCAATATATACATTTTTTGCTCATGAAACATGATTTGTGATAAAAAAGTGGGCACATGAATTGACTTTTTTTTTGACTTTTGACTTTTAAATATTTTTGTAAATTTTTGAAGGATTAGTAGATGCTATTCGAACCACCCTTTTTCGATCCATATCAGCATTTCATATAGAAGTTATTATCTCAGCAATAGTGTCCCTGCCCATGATGAACTAAAATTATTGGGGTCTCCAAATTTGATATAATCAACGTGTTTTTTACTTATTTATTTTGGA
>JAPFFP010000070.1:2889442-2902244 GCA_026153255.1 Solanum medicagineum
GTCACCACAAGTTACCCAAAGTTTGTCACTTCAATCCCTTCTTCTCTCGCAGCAATCGAATTCCAAACAGCATTATTCAGGAATTGGATGATTTCTACAGAGACTTCCCTCAACAATGGCAATATAGTGACCAAAATGAAGTTCCAGAGAGAAAGAGCGTTCACAAAGAATCAGTAAACAACACAATGAAAGACCAGAAAGAAAAAATGGAAGATGCATTCCTTCGAAACACAAGTAAACTTGAGATATTAGTTCAGAAGATGAAGGAACTAGAGATGATGGATGAGGAAGATATGGAACAAGTGCTGGACATAAAAGAAGTGCTCTACTACTACTCTCACTTAAGATGTCCAGTTTACCTTGACATCGTTGACAGGTATTTCATGGACATGTATAATGAGTTATCACTTCCACAGACATTCATCAATGTCAAAAGTTCCATGTGAAATCTTGGTCCTGTTTAGCCCTAGAAACTACAGAGAAAATGGCTTTTCCCATTAGTACAAGTTTTCTAGCTTAGCTTGAGCAGGTTTCTTTACAATGTCGAGTGAGTTATTTGACCCAGTGAGTATAATTCATCAGTAATATCTTAGCTGGAACTTGTTTCATGAAGGTCAGTGCAGCAGAGTGATTGATGATCTTTGCCATATGCAAACCTAAAGAGAAATTGCAACACATTTCTGTCCTTTACGCTGCTAAATAAACGTCTAAGAGCAGTTTCATTATTAAAAACTTTAAATTTCATAACAAGAAATAATATACCAAATATGGAACTCCTCAAAAGTTTAAATTTAAACCGTGATAGGACAATGACCTGAATCTGGTCTATGGAAGATGTATCTCTAATTAAAGAGATCAAGAAGGCTGTCTCAACACCTATGATGGATGGAGCCCAAGTTGGCCCTTTTGTTGAAGCCTTTAGAGTATACCACATAGATGAAAGCTACAATTTCACAGAAAGTGACACAAAATATTATAATCTTGGATGTTAAACCATGTCCACAGGAAGTGTAGTTGATCAGAAAAGATTGATATTACATTTCAGCTTGAGGCGTATACATAATGAGTTCTATGTAGCTATCAATTAAGTTCTGAGGTTTTGTGATGGCTTCAAAACCACAAATAACTAAATTATGTTTCAATTCCCATTTGGCTATGAAGTATAAACCATATAATTGCTGTAATGAATAAAATAAATGAGGTGACACACCTCAATGACTACTTACTCATGTATTAGAATGCATTTTCAGCTTGAATATTAGCGTGATTATTGTTGTTGTTGATGAAAAGGCACCTTAAGGCAGTTTCATAGGCAGTGAATATAGCTCCATTCACTACAAATGCTCTGGCAACTGCAGTTCCTAAACCTCGCCAGAGTACATTGTATCCCTCTTGTTTCACACTTCGCCTGAAGCAATCAACTATGCCAGTATATCTTAACGGTGTAGATTGTGACTGAGCTTGGAATCGGGTTTTAATAACATCTAGAGGATAGCAGCATATCCAGCTAGCTACTCCTGCAAGACCACCCGCTATAAGCATTGTTCTAAAGCTCTCTTGACCATTCTTACGACATCCTGGATGAAGCTGTTCTCTAACATACTCATATGTCCAGAAATATAGGCCGTGAGCTGGTGCATCTCTGAGAACTGTAATTGTTAATCCGCGATAAATTCCCCTCCAACCTTCTTGTCTGAATATGCTTCTTGCCACATCAGTTGGACCCTTATAACTAGTTACTGGATTTTTGTAATTAGGCACATTGCTTCTTTGCAATTGAAGTCGAATTTTCACTAGTTCAACAGGAGTGAGCATTAGGCTTTGTAATGCTCCTGTTCCAAATCCACCTAAGGCTACTCCTTTGTAGGAGGGTGGATCACTGGCTGGAACTTTCCTGTCAAATGCCCGTGAAAGCACTGCATAAATCTGAAATACCATCGCATTCTGCAATAGAAAAGGAGCTGATTTTACACGTAGAAATTAATTAATTCCATGCATTATTAAACTTGATATGTATTAATTAGTCTTACAAACAAGAACAACAATGAATGAGATGTATCAAGTTGAAGATTTGCTAAGATTCATATGCAGCAAACTTAGTTCAATATGTAAAATGTAGCAGCTCATTAGCTAAAGTTGCAAAACGATTAGAAATCAAATGATGCATGAAGAGCAATTTTAAGCCAATCACTGTATGTTCTCTGTGATAATTGGACTCGCTGAGAAGTGAATAATACTCCACTTGACAGTCCATTTTCACTTATGTATTGTAATGTTATCTTAAATATATTTGTTTTGATTGTTTCTTAAATTTTGCTGCAGCCCAATTTGGTGTGATCAAATGTTACCTTTTCTTCCCTTTGTCTTGCCCCCCCCTTTTTTTGTTTAGTAGTCATATTTTACCTTTTATCGCACCCTTTTTTGTTATTACTCCATATTCTACTTTTCTGTTGTAATATTATAAGTTTATTTTTCAAATTTTTGGTATGTGGTATTATAAAACGATATATACAAATTAAATTTATCAAAACAATACAACACGATACACTATGAAACAATGATTAACCATCTGAACAAGGTGTTTGTTGAGAACGGATGATGAAGGGAAAATGGTCTATAGTAATAAAATAAAACAAAAGTATGTTTCAGTGGCCAAATCATATGAGATCTATCCTTTTCCTTCTCTTCTTCCACAAACGGATATGAATCATCAATGACTGAAGATTTGATGACTAACCACACAGGCACACATGAAACTCAACAAACAATTACTAGTATTTAGTACTATGAAATATTAACAAATTGTAACAGGAACAAGTGATTATATTTATTTATTTGTATGTATGGGACTCGTGGTCTCTAAATTCTAATATTTGATTGCGACCATTAGTCGTCCCCAAGTTTGTCATGTCAACTACTCCTAGTATAATTTTTTTCAAGAAAGCTTAAGTTGATATTAGTTCTGTGAACGCCAAAAATCCACTGGAGGGCCCTTAAGTCTCTATCTTTAATTTGGTAGGTACAAAAAATACAAGTATTACGTGTTAGACCTCTTCACGATGAAAAACGACATCTATGTTGTTAATGTTGAGGGACTAATAGAACATCCGAAAGTTCAATGGCCATATAATTTGAGAGTATTTATGAATCACCGATGGATGAAGATTTAAGTTGATGACCAAGACTTTACCACACGTGAAAGTCAACAAACAATTAGTATTATGAAACATTAACAAATTGTAATAAAATCAAGTGATTATATTTATTAATTTATGCAGTGGACTGACGGTCTTAAATTAGTATTTGATTGTGACCATTAATTGTCCCCATGTTTGACAGGTGAATTTTATCACTGCCCATTCATATCTTTATTTATTACGCAATAATAGTATCTTTTTAAATGTTAAGCAAGCTTAATTTAATATTAGTCCCGTGAACGAAAAAACTCCATTGGAGGACCCTTTAAGTCTCCATCTCTCTTTGTTTGGTAGGTATGAAATACAAGCATTACGTGTTATTGGATCTCTTCACTTATCTCCACGTAATACCCATCTCAATCCTTCACGTTGTTCGCTTTTTATGACAGTGATAGAAATTTTCCAAGAAAATTCCCCACTCGGGTATATTTGGCGAGGAAAATATTTTTTAAAGTAAATAATTCTTTTAACATGAGAAATAATAACTTGATGGAAATAGAAAATAAGTTTCATAATATCATAATGTCGAAGAATGACAAAAATTTCACGTTAATAATTGTTTAGACAATTTTCTCCTCTTCAATCTAGCTTTTGGCCTATGAATTATGCGTAGAACTAATTTTACACATAACATTTCAGGTTTATTGTTTACTCTCTGCCCACACAATCCTAATCTTCCATCTTATTCCGCCTTCATAATAACCCTCATTCCCATCTCATTTTGCCTCTATAATAACTTTCATTGCGCATCTCAGCCCGCCTCTATACTATTTTGTTAGATCACATGTAAATACTTTTAAAATTATATTTTTTATTTATTTATCAGCATTAAAAAATAAGTACTAATTGATATTTTCTGAAACATCAATTTTGATGTTTCCGTACAAAACACACCCACTTATCTTCGGCCAGAAACAGGGCAGGTGATAAGAGAAACTCCGATTAATTAACACACATGAATAAATGTTTATTTCACGCAATATGCGTATTTATTGAGAGACAGATTCAAAATTTCAAATTTATAAATTCTTTTGCTTGAATATGTAATTACTGTGTTCACGCCCGCAATTTCAAACAACAATAACGTGCCAGTGGAATCTCACGAGTGGGACATGTGAGATTCATGCCCATATTTTATAAGGTCTTATTCAATCATGACTATTTTCCTCTTACTCATTTCGTAATTAATGGAGGTGATGACCTAGTTGAGTGCGTATCTGAGAAATGGAGGTGAAAAAGAAAAAAGAAATTGACCTGAAAAGTGACAGAAGCAAGAGGAGCAGCCATGCCTCTGTATAGAGCGAGGGGACCTTCAGTGGCGGCAACACGACGGAGGATGTTGAAAGCAGAAGCAGGAGGCGCACAACTCTGTTGACGGACTCTAATGGTATCAAGAGGATAACCCGATACAATACCTGCTATTCCTCCGAATCCACCAGCCACAAATTCCTTTCCCCAACTACTAGCTAGAAACTCTGGCCAGAAATCCATGTCTTCATCAATCAATTCCCCCAATCAAAAATCTTAACCCTTTTCTTCTCTCTGAGCCGAGTTAGATAATCCACAGGTAATTTTCCCAAAGTCTATCTAACGCTGCTAAAAATGTGAGGTGATGAAATTTGTCTTCTTTTTTGGGTATTTTCTTAATGCATACATAGATATAGATATAAGCAGACTATCATTTTAAATATGTCATTGTAAAACTTATCATGAAATAAAGAGTAATATTTTAAATTTGATATTGGGACTCGTTTTATGTTTTAAAGTCTGCACCTTTTTGTTTGCTTCTTATGGATGAGCAAGTGTGACTTCGTAATGGAATTATAATTTGTACTCAAAATATATAAAGAATAAATAAACTAAAAAAATAAATAGAAATCAAACAATTTTTATATATATATATTATAGAATTTCGTGACTTAGTTCCGTGGATAAATAAATAAATTATATTAATTAATTAACTGAGATAATTATAGTTTGAATTAATTAGGACTCGTCACTAACATCTTCTATAATTACAGTTCAACTTTGTACAACGAATTGGATCAAATATAGAAACACTATGAATTGTCTAACAAATTATACAAACTTTACATGAACGTGTAGTTAAATATATAAGCACAACAAATTATACAAAAATTATATCGAATTGTATAGTCAAATATACAAACACTGTGAATTGTAATAGCATGTGTGAGTTGTTAACAAAACATACAAATACTGCAAATTGTATAGCGATATGAGAATTATATAGCAAATTATACAAATACTTTATATTATATAACGAATTATACAAACACAATGCAAGCTATATAACAACATATACAAATACCGATATATTTATAATTACAAAATATAATTATCTAACTATAGTTATTTTGATATATTAAATTTGAGTATTAAACTACTCCATCTATCTTATTTTATGTGATACTCTTCTCTTTTTTGTCTTGTCCCAAAAAAATATCAGGTTACTCTAATTAAAAATAATTTAATCATAAAATTTTTTTATCCCAATGAATATATCTCAGAATAATTTTAGATCATAAATTTTACTTTTTTTTTAAATGTTAAATAAAATATGACGAATGGAGTATTTATATTAATTCCTCATTCATCAAAGATTTAGACTCTGACCGGCAGTGCTGAGCCTAAATGATGAAAATCTGCAACTGATTTTATTTTCTTCTGGCCGCCGAGGAACTGGCCAACAAATTCTTTGTTGTGGAGCCCACAGATGATGCTACGTGGACCAGTAAACTTCAGTTGCTACAATCGTATCTAGTGGGGTTGCATGGATATTCGGACCATCAATTTCCAATGGACCCATTTAATTTTGAAAAATACTTAAAATTCCACTTAGATTTGTCCACCAAATTGAGTTTACCACTTAATCTTTCGAGTAATTTTTAATCCTCTTATTTAAAATATTAAAATTAAATATACTTTCAAAATATTAATTTTAACTACTATTTGTATTTTATAGAAAATATCCTCTAAAATTAACACTTCTGATACTCGTTAAAAAGTATTATCTCCGATTTAGAATGAATAATGATTTCAAAATGAATGAATATTTTAAAATTTGAGAATGTATTAATTATTTTTTCCCAAAAAATATTCTTCTCTTTAATGAGTTTTTCAACTATTTCTAATATTAAGAATAATTTGGAAAGAATAGAAAAGATAATATTGAGGAATTACACTTAATTAGTATTTTTTAACTTTCTTAAGAGATGCACACCTCGTCAAAAAGTCATTTATTTTGCATTAAATATAGTAATTAATGAAATGATAAGTTTATTATATCATCTTTGAATTGAATAAATTTAATATTTTAAAAAATAAGTATATTTAAAATAAATATTAATTAAAAATTCTGTAATAATTATTTCTTAATTTTGTAATTTGAAAAAATAAACATAGTAATCTATTTTAATATTAGGATCATATCTTTCTCCTTCTTCTAATAAATATAAGAACTATTACTGATCTATGTTTATTTTGAATTGAAATAATGAAGAAAGTTAAAGAAACAATTTTATTGAGTTTGATTATTGAAGAACACAAGATATGTCTATTGATTTTTAAAGATTTGAGTTGAATGGTTGAAAATTATATGAAATCATTATTAGAAGGATGCATATTAATTTTGGAACAACTTGAAATCAATTTTCTATTGAAATTTCTACTCAACAAATTTATGGCAATTCGCCAAAATTATTAATGGATACTTTTTGATAATACTTAGGAATTTTTTTATAAGACAGTCGAATAAATTTTACTATTTTTAAGTGCTGATCTATTCTATTTTGAAATGACATTAAAATTTAACGGTTATGACATCAAAAAAATTTATTTGTGCAAATTAATTTTTTCGAATATAGAAATATTGGGAGGAGATGATTATACAAAATATGATGAAATTTCATATCACCAAGGACATGATCTTAGATAGAAAGAAGTGGAGGTCGCGTATGAGAATAGAAAACTAATGAGCTAGTAGGGGTAGGTTGAAGCATGTCCTTGTGATATAGTAAGTTAGCATGAGTAGTCGTATTTTTATCTCCTACATTATCATCATCATTTGTCTTGTATTTGTTACCTTTATCATATTTATATACTATCATTTGTTTTTCTATATGAGTTGATGGTAAAGTTTGTATATATTTTTTACTCTTGTCAAATTCTACTTATGATAGATTTTATTGAGTATGTTATTATTGTTAGTGTAATTCTTTCCAATTATTTTATGGCCGTACTTTTCAAGTGTTTCAAGTGAACCTAAATGTGTGTAATGACGTAAGTTCCGTCTAGTAGTAGTACAAATTTGGATTCAAACACATGACTTTTCACTTTACAAATATATTGCGGCTATTTCTGTCCGTAATATGTTAGTTGGATTCCATAAGAATTAAAATAAAGGGTCATCCACATAAATAATATATTATTTAATTTAAATTACGAATTTTAGCATAATTTTAATTCTTATTAAATATAATTATATTTTTATTATTAAAAATAGTAAAGAGAAGGAGAAATTTTATTTCTTTTTATTACTTTTTCTCTTTCTCTCTCTCTTTCTTTTAACAATATTAATTAAATATTTAATTTTAAATTGAATATTACGCAAATAATGTTGTTACTATTCTTTAAATGAGAAGATTTATTTTATGTAAATACACATATAATGCACTGACACAATTTTAATAGATTAACCTATAAACTAATTTCAATATTTAAAATTCAGATATACTATTTTTTGACGCCATTAATAAAATAATAAAAAAAACTACAATTGTACTACATTTTTAATTCGATACTTCAAATGTATTGTAGACATTTTTTAAGGAACGTAGAGAATATAATTAATATAAATATTTTTAGACACCATTAATAAAAAATAATAAAAACTACAATTGTAATACATTTTGAATTCGATACTTCATATGTATTATAGACATTTTTTGATGTACGTGGAAAATATAATTAATACAAATATTTTTAGACACTATTAATAAAAATAATAATAAAAACTATAATTGTAATACATTTTTAATTCGATACTTCATATGTATTATAGACATTTTTAATGCATGTGGAGAATATAATTTATATATTTTTAATATAATAATTATTTTAACATCATTAATAAGAGAAAATAACAAAAAATAACTATATTACCTTTCAAATTCAATAAATAATACATATTTCAAGTATTATATGTGAATTTTAAATATTTTAGTGTGATTTAGTTAATTTTATATTATTAAAAAATATATTATATTTATTGAAATGATCATAATAAATTTATAATAATGTATAATACTAAAGATGATGAGTTGAATGAGGTGGGAGAATTGAAAGAGAGAGCAAAGGAAATTTTTTAAAAAAAGAAGAAGAAGAGGACACATCCAGCTAAGAAAATAAAGAGAAAAGAGAAAATGAAAAAGAAGAAGAGAAAGAAAGAGAAAGAATTCTTTGTAATTTATTAATAAAATATACTATATACTGTAATTAAAAAAAATATCCTAAAAAATATAATATTTAATATATAATATATTATTTATATAAACAGTCCTAAAATAAATTGCAATTGTCGTCAATGGATACATAAAATTAGATTTTGCTCCTCTGAATTAATTTTTTCTATTTTTTTAATTTCATGTTTGGATGATTGGCACTTACTTATTTTAAATTTTAAAAGCTTAGATAAATTTGGCTTAAATAAATATTGATCTAAGCCATTTTATATTTGTTCCAAAAGAATTTCTAGCTTCATGTGACGATGAGATATATGATACATTGATAAGGAGAATAAAAAATTGTACAAAAATTCTTACATTTTTCTATTGTTGATTTTGTTCAAATAAGCTAACCGTTAAAACAATCATATCAAATATGGGACCCTTTGTGACTAATTAAGCACTTGAAACTTGAAATGACGTTTGAAACTTTGATTCTTGTAATAGGACAATTTAACCATCCTTTTATTTATTTATTTTTTCCCTATATGGCTTGTACCAAAAGTGGGTCCTCCAAATAGGGGTCCACATGTAGTAATTTGAACATAAATTATTAATTTAAATTTGGCTGTACAGCCCACCTCAATTATATTTTTTCTCTCTTTCTAGTTGTTAAAAAACCAAGGAGCAATTGCTCCTTTTATAGAGATGTTAGCGCTCCTTTTTCAAAAGATTGGTCGTCAATATTTCTTTTATCAAAAGCTGTTAAAAACAACTTTGACAAGGAATACATGTTAAAAACAAAGACACTGGACGACGCGTGTTTTCATGTTGGAATAAGTTGTGTCTTGCATGCTTATTTATTGGTTTGATATGTATAGACATCCTGTAGAGGTGTATCTCATCCTTTTCCTTGGAAAAGCTCGTAGTTCAGCATGCTAGAGATGCTTTCTGTTGTCACCCCCCAGTTTCTCTTTATGATATCAGCTTATGCTCATGTACTTATTCAAGAGGTCTATCTTTTTGGTTTTCAGGGTGCAACTGTTATCTTATCTGGTCCATCAGGTCCTCCAGTTACTACTGTTCCAGGCCAGAGTTCTGAGTTGGTATGATGATTAGTTGATCTTTCTACATTTCCTTGTTCTTTCTTTCTTTGTTGGGATAATTTTTTTGATCTCGATGATCTTCTGTACAGTGTTCTTAGTATATGAGAAAATGTTGAATTAGGGAGTATCTATTTGTAAATGCTTGAGCATATGAAGTAAATGCTCAAGTGTATATTCTCGTCATGAATATTTGATATGGAAATATAGCAGTTTAGACAGAGAAGTGGGTTAAGTCTGATGTGGACATAGACTTTCCTAAGACTTCCAAGACACGAAAAGAAGATAGATATATTTTAATAAAGGAAGATAAGTATATTTCAAGAAAGTGCTTATATATGTGGTGGGTTTGTAAGGAATGCTGAATACATGTCTTAGATCTTCTAAATAGGGACATTCAGCTTTTCTTTTGGAAGCTGACTATTGCGGTACATACTTTTTGAAGCACTTTTTTAATGCTATTTCAATATAAACTACTCTCGATCGATAGTCTGATAAGTTCTAGGGCCTTAGGCTAGCTAGACTGATAACAATCGGCCTGTCTTCTGACGTGTCCTTTTTACATGTACTATTATTGAGTATCAATGTATAATGAAGATGATTATGAAGCACCTTTTGCCTATTTCATCTGATGCTTTTTTTGGTTCTGCAGGTTCTCACGCCAAATGTACCTGATATTATGGTTATTCCACCTGAGGATGATCATCTTCGCCACGTTATTGATACAATGGCTCTGTGTGTTCTCGATGGAGGTTGTGCTTTTGAACAAGCCATAATGGAGCGAGGCCGTGGAAATCCTCTCTTCAATTTCTTGTTTGAGCTTGGCTCAAAGGAGCATACTTACTACGTTTGGAGGCTTTATTCTTTTGCTCAGGTAACTTTCTGCAGCTGTTAAATCTTGGATGAATCGTCCTGTTAAATGGAGTTAATTGTACATGTGATGTAACTTCATCGATCACTTTTACAATCCACGTGGATACTTCAAACAATGTTTCAATGGTGAAACCAACAGTTTCATGCTATTGTAGCTGACGAGAATTTTGTTCTTGTCCATTATTGTTTCTTTTTCCATGTTATGCAAAGCAATATGACAAATTGTACTTCTGATATGACCAATCAGTGAAATACTTCATTTGTCTGATACCCTTTGCAGGAATTTAGACATTTTGCCCTCTTATGCTTTTCTTTCATCACTAATAAAATTTTCTTTCCTTGTTTGGAAAAACCAGGGAGATACTCTTCAACGGTGGAGGACAGTCCCTTTCATCATGATAACTGGTAGTGGGAGGTAATGCATTGGTCTAACTTATATCATCTTTCATTACACATTTCATATTCGCCCTTCCTCTTGCTGAAGTATCAGATATTTGATGCATGTGCATGTCAGTTCCTGAATGCATCACTTTTGAAGTCGCACTATTCTTGGGAAGATTCTACCAATATTCCCCTGCAGGCTGCAGGATATGCTTGCTGTAAAAGAATGATATTATCTAAATAGAATTTTATCATTCAATTTTTGCAGAGGCTGCAGAGTTCTGCAAGGCTTTGATGCAGTCCTGCAGCCTTTTTAGAAGTTCTCCTGGAGGATTGTGCTCTTTCTTCAAATATAACAAATTTACACATACAGGTGGATACCGCCCTCTCTACCAACACCAAAAGAAGCTGATCATGAAAAAGAAGCTGGGAGCACATATGCTGCTGGAAGAAGCAGGGTATGCCGTTTTACTAGCTTTCTATTCCAAGGCATTTAAGAGTTCTCATGTTGACTTTGAAATGTAAATAAAGTTTCTTTTCTGATTGATGTTCCTTTCTATGCCCTTTTCAGCGAGTGGAGGTTGAACGGACATTGACTGATGCTCAGAGGGATGAATTTGAGGATATGCTCCGTTCATTGACACTCGAAAGAAGTCAAATAAAAGAAGCAATGGGTTTTGCTTTGGACAATGCTGATGCTGCTGGAGAGGTAACCTTTAAGCTGGTTTAATGCAGCAGTCAAAGAGCTCACTTGTGAATGAAGCTTTTCTTTCATTTTAACCTTTCAACGGCAAAACTATTGATTTGCACCGTGTTGTGTCAATGTTCATAGTGCTTCTCGTTGCCCTTGCACTTGTTTTGGCTGATTCTTTTTGTCTTGTAGCATTAAGATAAGGATTTAGCATGATCTATTACATGTACACTTTGGATAGTTCTCATTCTTGAACATATGCTAACACGGTTACACTGCTGATTATAATTTGCAGGTTGTTGAAGTTTTGACAGAGTCTTTGACACTAAAGGAAACTCCAATACCAACAAAAGTTTCTAGACTCATGCTTGTCTCTGATATTCTTCATAATAGTAGTTCTCCTGTGAAGAATGCATCTGCTTATCGCACCAAATTTGAAGCCTCTTTACCGGACGTAATGGAAAGCTTCAATGATCTATATCGAAGTATAACAGGACGAATTACTGCCGAGGCACTTAAAGTAAGCTGTGCCCATCACCTACATTTGATCTGCGCTTGCTGCATTTTTCATATCCTTTTTTTTGCTCCTCCTTGATGTGTGGTTAAGTTTTTCCTTGCATGTTACAGGAGAGAGTTCTGAAAGTGCTTCAAGTATGGGCTGATTGGTTTTTGTTTTCCGATGCCTATGTCAATGGTTTACGAGCTACCTTTCTTCGAACCGGGAACTCTGGTGTGACGCCCTTCCATTCTTTGTGTGGTGATGCACCTGAAGTGGAACAAAGGACCAGTTCTGATGATGCAGGTGATGGCGGTAAAGTTAACCCAGATGGTGCTTTGGCAATTGGGAAAGGAGCTGCAATGAAGGAACTGTTGAGTCTTCCACTTACTGAGCTAGAAAGACGATGCAGGCACAATGGTTTGTCTATCATAGGGGGTAGGGAAATGATGGTTGCTCGGTTACTTTATCTGGAAGAAGCTGAAAAGCAGAGGGGTCATGAACTAGATGAAGATTTGAAATTTACGAGCCATTCAAGTTCTGCTAGGTTCCCCAGTACTCGGAGAGATAGCAACCTTGAGTTGGACAGGATGGCT
>JAPFFP010000070.1:2907387-2935712 GCA_026153255.1 Solanum medicagineum
ATTCAAATGAAACTCTGTGATCAATTACACCTTCCTCAGTTTCTGATCCATTATCAGAATTGGCAAGAGATGCTACCTCAGAGATTTGGTTCTCCAAAAGGTAATTATCTCGGGAAGGCGGTTCCCCACCATTTGGAGTCACGGTACCAGAACCAAGCCTTGAAATCCCACCGTTCGGGGTCAGAGTTCCAGAACCCAGCCTAGAGCCCCAGCCACTTGGTGTCAATGATCCTGAGCCAACCCTTGAGCCCCATTTGCGAGTGTAGAAATGTTCATAACCAAGAAATTTTGGAGGCTCCCCCTTACGGAACTCAATAATAGGGCATTTTCCAGGGAAAGGTGAGGAGGTGCCAGAATTTGATACTACTGAACCTGGAGATATCAGATTACTACCTGGACTTCCTGGATCTTGATAAGGCACAAATTCATACTGGGACAACGGGAACTTATAATTGGACCCACTATATCTTCTGTTGCGGGCCAGTGATGATGTCAAAAGCTGCGCAAAAGGCACTTCTGGTGAAGGTGGAGTTGTCATATGCACCGGCTCCGGTGGAGGAGTAAAATTAGCAGTAGATGGTTCAGTAGTGAAGGTAGAGAAAACAGGTGGGGAAACTAACTGTGTTTCATGAGCGTAGGGACCAACTGCAAAAATAGACGCAGTTCCACCGGGAGAATATGCATTGATGGAGAGGGACTTGAGAGAGAGTAATCCTGCGGGTGACTGGGTAGCAGAAGGAGGATCAGACAGAAGAAAGGATGCAGGAGAAGAGGGAGGAGCTATAAAGGGAATTACAATTGTGGCTGAATGGTTTGGATTTTCAGTAACTGGAACAGCAGGTGCAGGTGCTGCAGGTTCAGGAACAAGGACGGCATGACCAATTCTTTTGCTGTGCTTGTAAGAGCCAAAACACCAGTATAGACTCCAGCAGCTTCCCCATCTTCTCTTCTGGAACCAAAAAGTTTTAAGTTTGTGACTAATAAGTCTTCAAAGGAGAATTATGCGAACAATCTTACACTTTTAGACAACTGTAAGACAGCATTATAAAAAGCTCAGTAAGATCCCATATTATTTAAACCAAAATGAAAAGGCAAGGGAAGAAAATACAAGTGGAATTTCAAACTTGAAGTTCTATAAATTTCACATAGCTCAATCTTCATAGGAAAAAGATGAGAAGATTCCAAATTGTAGAAAACTCTAATACTCGATGTTATAACAATCATATAAATCCCTGCTGCTAGTTAAATCATCTTGAAACTTCAAGACTTAATAAGTCAAGCATCTCAATAATGTTGTTGTATGCTACATAGAAATCATAAGCTAACACAAGAAGCTGCAATATTAACAGACTTCAAAGATTAACAGAACAAACCTACAAGGTCAAAATGTGGAGTTGGTGACACAGAAATTTCAAAGTGCACAATGCACATGCTATCTAGAGACCGAAGCAACTAATATTTGTGTCTTGAAGTTGTTACCATAATCCTATCATGCTCAAGTTTAAAGTTTTTCTTACATGTATTAATTGTCTACATCAAGCATAGTTTACCCAGAAAACTAGTACATATAGCCCTTCAAAATATTCACCGTCTAAAAATGGCAATTATTAGTGCAAGACATTGATTAAATCTCTTGCAGTACCAGGTTCCTACAGCAGCAAATACTCGAATTCAATAAAAGCATCAACAAAAGAAAGAAAAGTTATATTTTCACTTGGTCAGTATTTTAGACTACTTATATTAGTTTTTGATTATATATAAAACCTACCAACTCCCAAATTCCCAGCAGATGACCTCATTATTAAGAATTCCTTTTTGGTAGTTTCTTACATGAACTTAAATTCAGAGCACACATTTAGCTTTGCTGCTTTAGCCTGTTATACCCAAATCATGACCAACATTTAATTGGCCATCGAACTTGGAGCGTTTCCTCCTCTGCCTCGAGAATGCTTACTTTTTCTGAATATCTGAGAGTCCTGCTTCCTATCTGAACTATTTTAGTCAGCACTAATATATCTGCCAAAAAGGCTGGTTAAAGATGGTAATAACTAGCTACAACCCATAGGTGCCCCAGAACTGGCCAGTTACAAATAGCCGACTATCAACATCCTCTTCTGACTTTTTGGCAATTTCATATATGTAAATTGGTAGAGCCAGTATTCCCAAGGAAATACATCCTTTTGGACATCAGACATGACACCAGTGATTACTTCTAGTTCTCATAGCTCAAACAAGCTAGGGTGCAGTGTACTCGTCCTTCTCGAAGACACTATACACCTTGAATATTGTATAACACAACTTAAGTGCAACCATTTTCACAAAGATGCAGCCTCATTTTCGTAATCATAGCTTGTATAAATTAGAAACAAGAACATAAAGTAAATATGCAAAGGCCAATTTTATATAGTTAGACATAAAACTGCAAAGTGAAAGGCAAGCATCCTGAACAAGACACAATCTGGCAAGTGTAGAAGGAGAAGTCACTCTATACTTTGGCTAGTATTTCAGTTTCAATTTTCTAGCAGCATAGAGACCTTTAGTCGTAGAAAGAATTCTTGATGGAAAAGAGGAGCACTGATTTCTCAGCTGAAAAGCTGGCCAGAGCAAAACCACAGGGAATATAGTTTACTAAAAACCACAAGGTAGAATAAGATCAGACGAACTTTCAGCACTGATTTAAAATATAAATATGGCTACAAAACAAGAACCAATATAGCTATGTGGGGTATCATGATTGATTAGTAAAACAGGCAAAGGTGGCTACAACATGCAGAAAACTGCTACTATATTGTTTAGAAAAATATAGAATCAAAGAGAATTTCCCTTTTCTCCAAGCCAGGTCTCAACAAATGTTGTTTCAGTTGGATGCTATGTTGTTTCATGGCACAGCTCCCTTTGTTGACTTTGATCTTTGTCACATGATCCACCGGTACAGATTGTCACATATAGGTGATGAACCAAGAAATATGGAGGAAAAAAGAGAACTGCTTATTGCTTAAAAGTTGAACGATTTTCAAGATAGAGAAAGAGGAGACTCACAAAACTGGACCCAGATGCAGAAAAAGTCTTCACCCTTCTCTACGCAACCCACCAGTAGATCCTAGCTAAAAAGGCAAGACAAATACTTCCTAATCTTATCCAGTCCACATCCTAATAACCGAGTCGATTTCTCATATGGTCATTCAAGAAATAACTTTTATATCAAAAATTCACCTCTCTTCTTGATTCCCATTTTTTCAGCAAAGCAAGTGACTTTGTAAGATAATAACTATTACTAGTTGAGTACCAGCTGATAAATCAACTCCCTCAAAGCCTGAGGATTGTAGCAGAACTCCCCTTATTCAATCCAAATTTCTCTAGCTTTTCCCTCCACATGTTTGTTTATCCTATAATCACCTTCAACAAATAGAAATCCTCCATGTATTTGTACTAGCTTTTGTAGGCTACAGATTTACTTACAGAGGAAGCTTCAAAATCCACAATGGACTGAATTTTACATATCTAATCACCGCAAGACGATCTTCGATCTCCCCCAAAAATCTTATATCATAGTGCACAACTATAATTTGGTGCCATTCATGATCAGCTTCGATCTGTTCTCTTTTTCCCACTTTGTTCGACGATTCCGAATCGTCTTAGCTTATAAACACGTTATACCACCGAAATTCAACGATCAACCAAATCTCCAATCCAGTCCACAAAAAGATCTCAAACAATAATTAGCAAGGAGAAAAACACAAAAACAATTTTAAAAAAGCGTTTACCTTTAACTTCACAAATACATGAATTTGCATCAAATCATTATAAACAACAACAACAACAAAAAAAAAATCATGAATACCGTTTACTCAACTTTTATCATGGAGAAGCTATAACTAAAAGTTACTTACATAGTATGGAACAAATAGAGTACGGAATTATATATATACCTGAACTGTAGACGGTTGAACTCTACTCTCTGCATTAACTATGGCTGAAGCAGCAGCATTTACCGTATCTACAGTATTCTGTACGCTACTCATCCTTGAACAAAAATTATTATAAATTCTGTTCACCGGCGAAGAATGATTGATTTTCCGGTAACTGAACGGCCGGAAATTAATTAAGAAAGAAAATCAGGAGACATTCGAAGAAGAAGAAGAAACACAATAATCGAGAAACGACAGCGATTTATTAAGAAGGAAAAAAAAGGAAAAGTTAATTAGAAGAAGGAAAAAAAAAAAGCAGAGTAGCGTCTCTCTCTAGCTGTTATTTTGTAATTATGTAGGGAAAGTGGGGTCAAAAATAACATTAAGCAAACATATGTGGTAGTATTATATTACGCATAAGATGGGGGAGGTGGGTGTGGATAATGTTGGAATTATTAGTGAAGAGATGCAATGACGGAAATGTCCTTGCGTTGTCGTTGAATTTAATGAGGTGCCATTTCTGTAAGCGGCGCAAGATAGATAGGTTTGGCTATTAATGGCAAAACTGACACCAGGGATGCGCATTTAAGGAAGAGTGTGCGCATTGTGTCACCGCGTGAGGTCTATCACTCGGATCGCGTGACCGTCGTGATGTCTGAGTTGGTTTTTTTAGAAAATAATAATTTTCGTTTCAAATTATTTATCATATTCCGCAATTTTAAGGAGTAATCATTTACATCTTTTTTTCAATTAATTTTTCCGTTTCAAATAATTAAGCACCTATTTAAGTTTTTTAATTATCAAAAGATGTTCTTGTGATACTTTTTCTGTTTACTTATACTTGTCATTATTTTACTTATCGAAGTTAAACTTGTGATACTCTTTATGTTCACTTTTAATTACTTGTCATTCTTTTAAGCTAGCTTGTAATTACAAGCAATTTATAATTTCCTCCTGGAAATTGGAGAGTTTAATTACCTCTTACAATTGCACTCAATTACCTACGGACCAAGTAATTAAATGGCCAATTAAAAAGTCCAGATAGTGTAATTACACTCAATTACATTAAATCTGATTATCAGGATAGCTTTTCAAACATATTAAGTAACTTATTGAGGTTTTATTTTTCATCGTTTAAAATAAGTTAACTTTTCGGAGTTCAAGAGAATTATTGTTTTTTTTTTTCATATTTACTCTTCCTTTTTAATAGATGTTCTTAACTATTTTTAAAATTTTAGGAGAATAGTTCGAAATAATCAAAAGGACAATCATAGGAGCGTGTAAAATCTCACTAATTCACTTGTTATGGATCAACAGGAGTATTGATTAGAAAGAAAAATTTACTATCTTATTACTCTAATACGTTAAGATAGAATTTTCCTTCCAACTTCATTAGCAACTACTTACTAAACAATTTGTTTTATGTACACTATCTCAAGTTTGATTAGACAAAGAAATATCTGTTGAAATACAATAATATACTAAATTTACACATTTATTATTTCTCTCGTGTTTTCAATCTAACGTACGTATTTATCATTTATATTCTCAATCTAACTTACATGCTTATTATTCAGATCGTATTTTTGATTCAACATACGCGCTTACCATCATGTAGTACTTTTGATTCAACTTAAGCGTTTGCCATTGGTGTAATGCTTCCGGTCTGAAATTGGGGCGCTACTTCTCATTATTCTCGTTCTTAGCCTTTAGCTCCATTCGAATAAAGAAAAAGACTACAAATATTTATTATATTGAAATAGTATTTAATTTTAAAAAAATAAAATTATTAACAATAAAATAAAAGAAATAATCAATTTATTTTTAACTCTTTAAAAATAATAAATATCTTATGTTTTAAAACAAAAATTGCTATAGATAATTTGAAACACAATATGTTCTTTAGCAGCTCACTTTTGGGATATCTCCATGAACATATGCGCCAAAAGAGGATGTCAGCCCTTTATTTAATCTTAGTTGCTTGATTACCTTTTTTCTTAAGGAAAATTCTCGTTTCTATAGTAAACTAGTAATTTGAAGGAGAAAAAAAAGGTAAATATAATTGAATGTAAAGATTAGAAAAATTGAAATTCTAATTTGTGATGTTCTAGTTATTGGATTGTTCCTTTTAAGATGCCTCATTAGTTGATTAATAATAAAATAAAATATTCAACCATTAGGCGAGAGTAGGTTATGGGTTTTAGGGACAAGGATTTCAAAGAAATAATCTCTCTACCTCTATGAGATAGTGGGTAAGATTTGCGTACTTTCGGAACCTATTTGTGAGATTTCATTGCGTATATTGTTATAAATCGTCGTAGGCATTAGCCACCATATCAATTCCATATCATTTTTTAATTTTTATTCTAAGCTAAATTATACAATATTTACAACACGTCTAACACTAGGAATCATAATTCATAATCAAAATATTAAAAAATGTAGAGTTAGTTTCTTTTATCTCTCAGTTAAGGAAAAAAAATGATATTCTTTTCAAAATTAAAATTATTTACACTAGAAAAGCAAAATTTTTAAATAAATTACATTATCATTTAACTTAAACATGTGATGGTACGTTCATTATTATCCATATTATGTTATCATGAAATAATAATTGTTTATTCTTAACTGTCTTACAAATAATTTGATCTTTCTTTACAACATTAAAGTATAAAAATTAGAATTAAAGTTGTATTGAAATATATTTTAGATCATATGTCTTAAATATATTATGTAAAATATTATAATTAAACAATTACTAAATCTAAAGGTAAATATTATTTTTTAAAACAATTGTTTTTAAGAAATGAAACGGAAAAAGTACAGATAGCAAGAGTCACTGCTGTTCTTTATAACGGAAAATGGGTTATTTTGTCGGGTGGTTCATGAGCACAGGTTACATATTTTAAGATTAAATTTAGAATTTATTTATCTTTTATTTAGTTGAAGGTGTAATATTTCTTTAAATTTGATATTATTTTATCTAACTTTTAAAATACAAGAGCAAATTATAAGCTAAAATATGAGTCATGTGAATCAAGGACGAAACTATATTCATCCAAGGGTGATCAGATGAATACTTTTCGTCGGAATTTTTTTTTCAATATATAGGTTAAATATAGAAATTTTTGATACATATCAATTTTGAATACCCTTGATACAAAAATCATATGAACACCCTTAACAAAAATATTGGCTCTGCCACTAATATAAATTCGTTATCTCCTTACAAAATTAGATATTTTATGTGTTAAAATACTATAAAATTAAATTGTGCATTCAATTGAATTTAAGTTATTTATCTAAAGAATTAGAAGTCAATTCTTATGTGCTTTCAACTGATTTCCAATCTATCATTAGTATCAATATTTCGACTACTCAAATTGATACAGATATAGGAGGACTTTTGTGCATTATAATACAGATAGTGACTATTTCATTGCCTTGATTATAACATGTCGTTTAGTATGAAGAATCATTGCATTTAATCTCGGAATAAAAATATAGTGGTCTTTAAATTAATATTTGGTTGACAAGTTCAGGATAATTTATCTCGGAACTAATAAATAGTACCGAGATAAGTTATTCCTCCTCTTGGGGGTATACTAATGCCTGGATAACTAATGTCGGGATAAAAAGGATAAATGACGAAGGTATCCTTTTTATATCTCATTTTAAATATTTATGTGTATTTACATTATTTTTAATACAATATATAATAACATTCACAACCTTCACTCCTTATTTTTATAATATTTTTTCATATTTTCTATTAAAAAATTACACTATATAATATAATTTTTATTTACTAATTCTTAAGTTTTTTTATATTTTGATTTTTCATGAATCTTTTTAATTTTAACAAATTTAAAAACAGAAGTTGTATTTTAAAATTAAATAAGAAAAAAGTTTATTTTAAATGCATACCATGCACACATAAAAATGAAAGTTTTATTTTTAAAAATAAATATTGAATAACTAAAACAAGAAAAAAAGATACACAAAAAAACTAATAAAGTGAAGGATATTTTTGCAAACAATTAACATATTCTTAAAATTTAGACAACAAATCAAACACCCAATAAGAATTTAAAAATATAGTCTTACTTTAAAAAATTTTGAATTTATTTAAAATAAATTAATTTTAAAAGTTATAACGATGGAGAAAAAAAGTGGACACTATAATGGAAGCTAGTACACGTGCGGGGAACCACCCATCTTTTGTTGTTTTTCAAGTTTTGGTGCTTTTTTTGAGGTCCTCGTGTGCCTGCCTCTTCCTCTTTAAGACAATGACCTTCTTCCTTCTTTTTTTTTTCCTAAACTAGAATAAATTCTCCCCCTTTTTAAGTAATATACATATTTCAATCAGTGGCGAAACTAATATTTTTGTTTATGATGTTCATATTTTTAGAACATGGATGAGTGGATTTTTATATTAATGATGTTCAATAATTGATTTATATCAAAATATCAATATTTAACTTATATATTTAAAAAAAAGTTTCAACAAAAAATATTCATCTAACCACTCTTGAATGAATGTAGTTCCTGATTTCTAACTACTTTTCCTTCTTTCCCTTGTTCTTTCTTCGCAAAGCAAACAGTCCCAATTTGCCTTTTTTCCTTCAAAAGTGAAAGCAAAAGATCCTTAATTAATTAAAAAAAAAACCTTTTCTATTGATTGACTTTTACATTAACCTTTTTGGCCATGCAACAAGTTAGCTTTTATAGTTATAGCCTTTTCAGCCATTTACCTTTTCATGGTATCCTTACATTTTTAACCATATCTTTTTTGTTTAATGATGAAGATAATGATTGTTAATTAACATAGATAAAAGAAAATTAGGCAAGAACGTCGTACGTGGGAAATTACGAAGTGTGAATCCACTTCAATATCAAACAATAATCATTCACTCTTTTTTTGTTTCCTATGCCCTCACCTCTCACAGTCTCATGGGCAAATCAAGGCACATTATCTTATTCCACAAAAAATTATACTTTCTCTATCCATCTTTATTTATTTTTTGTAATATTCAATAATATTTGTCCACTTTATGAAATCAAAAGACAATTTTACACTTAGTTCCTAATTTACCCTTGTCATTAATTATATTCATTTCCCTATTACATTTTTCAAGATATCATATTTATTATATTTAAAGGGTAATTTGGTAAAATTTCTCCATCATTTACTATCTCTTAATCCATGTGTCAAGTCAATAGAGACCAAATAAAATTGAACGAAGGAAGTATGATCAAAATTATTTATTAGAGATATATATAGTAAATATTGAACCTTTTTAATTTGATATATTTATTTCTTTCATATTTAGAATCTTCCATTTATCCTCTTTGTGGTAACTCCCATTCCTCAATCTCACTAGTATGCAGATGTTAAAGTAAATGACTTTTAGATTTTAAATTATATTTTCTCTATCTCATATTAATTGAATTTGTAAGGTAATGTACACATATTAAGAAAAACATTCAAAGATAAAATTTACACCATAGTCTTCACTATTGCCCTTTGTGAAATCATAAATATGTAGCGTATTTATCTCCTAGAAAATATAAAACTTCAATAAATGTAAGGGCAAATATGAAAAAAGTTTCAAACATTCTTTTTGAACTTTGAACAATTCAATTATTTTTAACATTGAAAAAAGTCTAAAAAATTTAGTTAATTTGAAATAGAGAGAGTAATTTATATGCATGGATTTTGTAAATTTTTTTTTTTTTATGATTTTACGGAAAGCTTATATAGATTGTGTCTACTACCAGTCTACCTCGGAAACATTGAATCGTGATAATTAAAAGGTAATTGCACCTACATGTCTCTATTATTGGTTAATAGCTTAAAAATAAATAACACCCATTTAATAAATTAAGGGCTCGTGGTGGGAGAACAAGTTATCCAAATTTAGGTATTTCGAAATTATTAGAAATTTCATTCTGATGAAATAAAAATAACATTACAATCCTGAAATAAATAAGCTATCTGCAATTTTATTCTAATCGAACATGAGATAAATTCATCCTCAAATTAATCCTGAAATCAATTATCCCTTATTCCTCGTACCAAATTGACTAGTGCCAAAAAATTGTTATACTATCAACAAATATAAATTAATCTATTTTGTTTTATAATGTAATTTATGAATTTATGTTATATATACTATTTAGTATTTTTTAAAAATATACCATCAAGTAACTTTTACCTGTTAATAAATAATTTATATTAGTTTCACCATTATGAATTTCATATTAATTTTTTTTACACATGAATAATCTTTAAGTGATATGAGCATATAATTATTTTTTGGCCTCGTAACGATATATTATATAACCTAAATTCAACTAGTATGGAAACATTGGATTTCCCCCAAGCCTAACGTGAAAAGAAAGGATGATCAAGATTTCAAGCTAGACCTAATTAAAAGTAGTTGAGTGACCTAAATTTGATGGTTAGAAAGCTAAAGTGATGAAAAAGGCTATAGAATTGATAAGGAAATAGCTAGGGGGTCCATGACAACAAGTGAAGAAGACGTGCCACCACTAATTGCAATGTTGGGGCTCCATATTTCCTCAAGAAAATTAGCCTATCATGTCAAGTACCTTTATCCTTCACATTTCTACGCTATACAATCATTCACCAAAATAATAACCAACAAATATACATATTTTGTCATTATTCATCTTATATTTGCTATTTTTTCGTATTTTACATACTATCATTTGTTTTTCAGTATTAGTTATTCTTCCTTTTGTCCTCCCCCCTCCCCCCTTCATATCTAACATATTCTGTTTATGAGGCTTGATTCTTGACACGAGGGTTTCTCGGAAATTATTAACTTCTCTATTTCGATGAGATAGTGGTAAAGTTTGCGTACATTTTATCCTCATCATACTCCACTTGTGAAATTTCACTAGATATGTTGTTGTTTGTATATATTAACCAGCCAGTGTAATTATTTTTGATCGATCGAGCGGCCAAATATATGTTACAAACTGTATCATTGACAAAACTTAATCTTTGTGTGTTGGAATGGTTTATGTGTTGTGGGGTTGGGGGGAGGGTTGAGAGAGTATGGGGAAATGGTCCTACAACACTAAAGTTTAGCCCAACATATCACATGTTCCAAGTAGGTGGCCGTTAGATCCCCCCAAATTAAACCCCTTTCCTGTACATTTATACTAGTATTGGTTTAACACATTTGTCAACAATTTGCCATTTACCTTATGTGTTTGTCCTCATTCATCACACTTTAGTTAATCTCTTCTTCAAGTTGTCTTCTATTCCAATCTCATATGTACATGCATGCATCAAATGTACATTTATGTGGTTCTATATATCAATAATATAAAAAGAATTCAGAATGACAATTCTATAATTATAAAGTTATTACTGTACTATCTATTGTGTGGAAGGTAATTCCTGTTAGCCCGTATTTTAATAACAATGCAGAAAAACATAATCTAAAGAAAATTACGTTCAACAATTTGAATCCACATAATTCACTGTGTGTCCTTAAGGAATTTAATCCACTCACTGTATCCGAGATTTGTGGATTATTTCCTCCTAGGGTAAAACAGATTAACAATTACAAAGTAGCAGTACCTCAAACTTTGGTAATTTTTAGCGAACTCAAAGAACCAGCAATGGATTTACACAAATTCAAATCTTAATTTTGTAAGAAAATATATGCAGAAGAAAGAAAATTTCATGTTTGAAAAATGCAGCATTGTGTGTGTTGGGTTTGTCCCACATTGTTTGTGGGATGGGATTATTTGATGAACTGATTTTTAAAATTGAATTAAATTCAAAATATATTTCTTTTTCATACCGAGAGTACTAGTAAGCACCAATTCACCTATATTTATTATGACAAAAGCTACATTATTCAACCCTTAGCGTTTTATTGGACATTTGGTTGTAGTTACTTGCTAGCATTGATCATGTGAAGTACTCAACTTGATGATCTCTATTTCTTTAGAGCAATTTTTTTGTTGTTACTTGTCTATCATCATTAGTTCGATTAGCCATCTACATAGTGTTGAAAGAAATAGTTATAAGCGTGTGGAGCCGCTCCATGTTTAACAAGATATTTTGAAAAAGATTTTAAGTATATTATATGAGTTTTGTCAATTTTCACCTCCTGAGTAGGTTAGCCCAATGTCTATTTTCATAATCACGGTATCATAGTCAAATCCATCTCAGTTCTTGATTTACCCAATGTATGACCTTTATATTACGTTGTCCACAATCAGATATCCAACTCTGACGTGAGGAGATGTCAGCAATCCCATGTTGCCTACGGATAAAATACTCGGTCTCTACTTAACGTCTTGAATAGCTCTCAGCTTATCTTTTGAAATGGAATAAGACCAAACATGCATTTTATTATATTAAAAAATAGTGAGGGGTACAAAAGGTATCCCTACCAAAAACATGACCTACATATATATGATATAGCATATAGGAAATCACTATCCCGTCTTCCCTGTCAACAGTTAAGATATTTGGAATGTCATGCTTTTCTTTATTTGCTCATTCATGGGTTAGATGCATTGTACCTTAAAGTCTAGCAAGTTGTCTTTCCTGATTCTAACCATATTTTTATTGCCTCTTATTTGCAGTGCTATATATGTCTGGCAAAATTCTTTTATTTTTCATTACATATTGGTTTCGATTATATTGTTTATATTGACAACGCCACTAGATGTCGCATGCACCATGATATATGGTATACATTTGAATAAGAAATTCCATGCGCGTTCTTTTTTCTACGTTGTCTATATTTCTTTTACTCTCTAATTTTATAACTGGAATAAATTGACACATTTAAGGGACAAGGATCAAAAAAGTACTTAAGCTGTCACTTTTTTTTAGTTTCATAGTTGAATCATGACATATGGTATATACTTAATGAGAAAATCTATCACGGTCTTCTTCCTACATATTTCTTATTTTATATTGCTCTAGTTTTTTAATGGGTATAATCAATACTTTTAACTATAAGTATTTCTTCTTTGTCTTTCTCTATGAACAAATTTGGTGAGCTCTTACCTAAAAAAAGATGGACGAGCAAATAATTTTTTCCTTTTAAAGATTGAGGCTGTTAAGCTCAAATGCATTTTTAAGTACAACAATCGATCTTTAAATCATTCACCTAGACTTTCACCTCCTGTGATGATAAAAAGTTTGACTTAGACTTTTTCTCATTATATACAAAAAGAAATATTTATAAACGAAGAAAGTTAGGGAATATAAAATGTAACGTGAAGATGGTTTTTGTGACTTTTCATCTTCATAAATAATTGTAAATGTCTAGCTGCATTAAACCTAAATTTTATCTAGGTAAATTAGTGAAGTTAATAACATGTTATTCGTGACTCTGCTTATCCAATTTGCTTAACAAATATTATGCTTTGATTAATCTATTAAATTTTTATATCATAAACAATGTCTTTTTATCCAATATAAATTATTGTCCAATACCTAAAAAGTGCACTTCAATTTGGTCAATTCAAATGGGCTCTTAATCGTTTTAGTTTATAATTTCAATGCTTATAAATTTGATTAATAATCAAATGGCGAACTTATTTATTTAAGGCCTTAATATAAAATCAAACGGTTGCACGTGTATCAAGTTTTCCCCAATGGAATAATGCCTTATTAGTTTCATTTGACTAAATGTTTAGTAGTATTTTATAGCTGCTGTCACATGCTTCATTCTAATGATAGGTGAGTTGTAAATCTTATCAACTTTTGAGGGGACTATGTCCACTTCCGGAGTCCCCCATGTAAATATTAAAGATATGGTAAATAAAATACAGTCATAAATTTTTTTTATAATTCATCTCTTTTCACTCTCGCTCACCTCTCTCCTTTCTCTCTCAATCTCATGTATATTAATTACACATATATAATTATTTGATAGATATACACATACAATTTGACAAATATACATATACGGTTCGCCTCTTTAATTTCCTCCCTCTCTCAATCTCGCTGACCTCTCTCCTCTCCTCCAGGTCACATAGCTGATGTTATATTGCGTAATTATATAAAATATAGTTATTTGAGCATATTAAGTTTTAAACTTAGGCTATCTATGAAAGTTCCTTTTTTTTGTCCAACTAAAGTGATCTTATGTATGTGTAATATATCGACAACTTATAACTCTGTATATAAAATGTATAAATTATAATTATATATCAGAAATATATGTACTGTTTATATGTTACAAAAACTTACTTTCCTCAACTCATGCAACCACCCATCGTCGAAATAGGAGTTCAAGAATTGCTATAAGACAGAGTCTTAAGCTTCTCCATTCATATTAATCTTCTGTTAAAAAGCTTCATAACATAAATTGACATTTTTCTATATTTAAAAGCTATTCAATTATTGCCACTGACTTGATTTGTATAGGCTTCATCCGATATGATTGATAGAAATTTTATCATACATTATACACATTTTATGTGGAACGAAATCGAATTTCAGTGACAAAAGCAAATGACGTCGTGACACACAATGAAACTCAATACGAAGGAGCATCTAAATGCATTTGGATGGGGAAAACATGCAAGAATCCTGATACAATGTGAACCTTTGATCGTCTTAGTGAATGCTCAGATCCTTTTTCTGGAGAGAGCAGTAGTTCTAAAGTAGATTGTGATTATGTTGGAATGAATAACTTGTTTCATTCATTCAGAAAATCCCCTTACATGATTCTTGTTCTTCTTCCTATAGAGAATCAATCTTGACTAACTTGCTTTTAACTCCTTTAAACAAATTTAGCTGTTAAAGGAAATAGTGATTTTTCCATAAAAAACACATTTAATTCATGTCTCAAATATTTTTATTTGGAAAACTTACGTAATTAGGCAACATATGATATGTATTTACATTATACCGCTATAGTTTGGAAAAATTTTAATTTATAGCTATTGTTAGGATTTTATTGCTATTTTCTCTCTCCTCTTTTTCTCTCTCTCTCTCGCCTCTCTCATCTCATCAATTTCTTACCAAATATACAATTACATATATATATCAACTGCTTATATACAATTATATTGATAGATATACATATATAATTCACCTCTCCCCACTCTCTACCCTATCTCGATCACCTCTCTCCTCCCCTCTAGGTCACATAGTCGAAGTTACATTGTGTAATTATGCAAAATAGAGCAATTTGATCATGTTAAGTGGGTTATTTGTGGAAATTCCCCTTTTATTTCATCTTAATAAACTAAAAAGAAGTGGACAACTTTGGGCTTTGTGGCCCAAATTAAAATCTGGGTCCATTATCTCTGTCTTTTTTGGAGGACCAATATATCCAAGACGAATAAGCAAAGAAAGGAAATGAAGGCAGGGTGTAGTAGCTGAATTTGATTCAATGGCGACCAATTCCCTTATGGCTTTTTCTTCACTTGCCTCAAGACTCTCAGTGACTGCCATTTCAGTTTCCCACAACCCCAAACTTCAGTTTTCTTACTCGGGTGTCGTCTCTTTCTCTTCTTGGAATGGACTGAAGCAGCTCAGCATTTCCAAACCTCAATATTCTCTACGAATTGGTACTTCTCTTTTCTGGGTCTTTGCTAATTTTAATGCCAATTGGCTTTTCTTTACTTCATATTTGAAGTGGTTGATTGCTTTACAGGAAAGATTAGAAAAATCAGAGGAAAAGGTGTATATGCATCTCTTTTTGGAGTTGGTGCACCTGAGGCACTAGTCATTGGGGTTGTGGCTTTGCTAGTTTTTGGCCCAAAAGGTCTTGCTGAGGTATGTTGCCTTCTTCCTTGTGCAAAATTTCATTATAAAGCATGGTCGAACTATTCTTCTCATAGATTACTGTATTAATCATGGAAAACTGCTGAATCATTGACACAACCTGAACTCTCAGGCAAATTGATAGCATGAAAGAAATACTTTCTGAGCTCCCAGGGAACAAGTTTGCAGTCTCAGAATGTAATTGTAACTGAGCAGAGATCCCACTCCTGATATCAAAGCTAATAATTAGGTGTAAGATATACAATGATTACCAGCTTCTACTTAGGTTGATTACATTCAAAATCTCCAGGCTCTTTTGGAATTTAGTCATTTGAAAATTGTGCATTCAAATTCATTAGATATTTTTAGATGCATTTAACTAGGGTGAGTTTCAACTTTCAAGTTCTAGGTCTTCATGTAAGGATTAGAAATTCCTCAAATGGATTTTATACTGCAAGAAGGTGTTGAATAAATTTGGGGAGGAAAAGGGTGGGTGATTAACATATATGAGAGGTAAAACATATCATCTTAGAAGAGTGTAGGAAATATGTTGGCTTTGGAGGGAGGGAGGGGAACACTCCTTGGTAGTTAATATATTCTCTGGTGCAAATGCCTATAAAATTCTTTGTATGTGCCTCAGATATTAGCCAAATGATCTTTCATGTGCTTAAGATTAGGAGGGTGGTCTTCCTTCTAAACTAAGACGGGTAATCGAAGTCTTGCCGTGGTTATGCACCTAAGGTCATGAGTGCATATAGGTTTTGTGCAGTGCTGACCCATTCACGACAGTGATTGCTACATGGAAGACATAAGCTAGCGGTTTACTGGGCTGAGGTGGGATTTTTGTGAGTACTAAAAGAACTAATGTAAGTAAACAGAAAATTAGGATTCTGACGCAGCATCTTCTGGCTGGTATCCATCTCTGAAATCCCTTGGATGATGCTAGTTAATCCCTGGCTGGCTGGCTACACAGACTAGCAGTACTATAATGCATATAACCTATAACTGCATCTTGTGAGGTCATGAGGCAGACACATGCATGTTTGTAAGGACGCCATGTGCATCTCTTTTGTTGGTCCATTTTTCTCTGCAAAAATCACATTCTTCTGATGCTTTCTACTCTGATTCTAAGTTTGAGGATTTTGAAGTAGTAAATTTCAATCCTTCAATTGTGTTCAAGTATACCAATGTAAATGTAAACCTTGATTGTACTACCAGTTGGTTTCTCAGTAGGAGAACCTAGCATGTCTCATTTAACTCTAATATCTACTGACAACATAAACTTTGACTTATCATCTTACAGTGAAATTTTCTGCATTTCAGGTTGCTCGTAACCTGGGAAAAACTTTGCGTGAATTCCAACCTACTATCAGAGAACTTCAGGTAGGTCCATGTTACATTTTGCTAAGTTTCTTTGTTTCTTTTATTCTACAAGCAGGTTTTGATCTCATGGCACTCTTGTCTTTTGAATGAAGGATGTTTCAAGGGAATTCAAGAGCACACTTGAACGAGAGATTGGCCTTGATGACATTAAAGGTTCACCCCAAGGCACAAGAGATTCTAGCCCAATGAGCCCTTCATCAGATAGCAGTTCTACACAGGCGGCTGATCCCAGTGAGTTGTCACACCTTTAATATTTATGCCATTTGTGTTTCTATAAGTAGTATGTATTTTTCATTAACTTCAAACATCTTCTTACAACAACAACAACAACATACCCAGTGGAATCCCACAAGTTGGGTCTGGGGAAGGTAAAGTGTACGCAGACCTTTCCACTACCTCATGGAGATAGAGAGGCTGTTTTTGGAAGACCTTCGTCTAGAAAAATCAAGCCCCATAAGCAGTAAGATACTAGATATGGAAAAAAAAGGGAAAGAAAAGAAAACGAAAAAAAAGGAAAGCGATTAATAATGAAAAACAAATGATAGTACGTAAATACGATAAAAGTAACAAATATAAAACGAATAATGAAAACACAGGATAGAAAGACTCGACTACTCCTACTAACCTACTATATCACAAGGCCATACATCAACCTACCCCTACTAGCCTATTAGCCTTCTATCTTAATGCGCGACCTCCACTCTTTTCTATCTAAGGTCAGATGAAGTTTCGTCATATATTGTCTGATCACCTCCCCCCAATACTTCTTCGGTCTACCTCTACCCATCAGTGTAACTCCTTCTTGGACGTTTTAATTCTCATATGAATGGTTCAGAGGTTATATCGATGCCTAATAGAATATACCAAGTGTATGAGTGCACTTATCATATTAAAGAACTATTGATGTTTGTGCATTTTTTTAACTTTAGTGAGGTCTTCAATTGGCAGTATGGTGAAAACTGCAGTTTTGTCACGACCCAAAACGGGCCGTGAGTGGCACCCACACTTACCCTCCTAGGTGGGCGAACCAACATATAAATCCAATCGATACTAATAATTCAACTTATAAAATATGATAATAATCGAGAGGTTAAACTCATAAGGCAGAAATAACCCAAAATTACTAAGTTTATTTCTTAATGTTCCCCAAAATCTGAAAGTCGTCATATCAAGGACACTAATATCAAAATACCAAGTCTAAGAATATCAACTCCAAAATGGGGAAAAAAAAGTGGTTTTTGTCCAAAAGCTAAGGACACCATGACAAGACTAATAGGATCCAACGTGATCTAGAGAAATAGCTCACCCTGGAACCTGATGTGCTGCAGACTGACTAGAGCTGGGGGCGAGTGGAAATTGGTGGAACACTCGCTGCACTCCACAAAACCAAACAAGAAAAGTACAAGTAGGGGTCAGTACGAGTTACATGTACTGAGTAGATATCATCGGCCGACCCAAAATAGAAATCAATAAGTATAAAATAAAAGCAGGAACCAACCATAACACTTAATAGGGAGCAACAACAGGGACAAGTACACAACCAATCAACGATATCAATGATACACATGAGGACTCAAGCCTCCACATCACATTTCTTTTGGGGGATAGGTTCTTTGAATTTGAGTACATTAAATTATTTTAACAAGTTTTCCCTTATTATTGTCGTGCTGGAACGTGACACCCGATCCTATAATATATGTGTCGGAACATGACACCCGATCCAATATATATAATTCATTATTCTTTATCATTACTTCTTACTTCGTTAGCAAGATTTCGACAAGCCTTCCTTATTCAAGGCATCACTATGAGAGATCAAGTTCAAATTATGGGTTTCATGGTCTTGGGATTGCAGACCAATCATAATAATACATCAGTCAACCAAACCACAACAATTAAATGCATAGAAAATATCACAGCTTTACTCAATGACTATCAATTGCTATTAAGAGTCTCCCTTTAGATAGAACAAACCATAACCTACCTCAAACCGAAGAACTGAAGTCAAGTTAGTTAACCACTGCTTTCCTTCCTCGATGCCTCGAAGAGTTTTCAATCTATCAAATATACACATATTATTTATAAGAACACGAGTCTATAAACACCCATATTACTATATGTCTAATTTAGACCCAAAAGATTCACCTAATTATATAATCAAGTTCCTACATTTCAAGTCTAGAGCTAAGTCTTAATTCCTCCAAATAACATAATTTTAGTGATACTCAATGATACAATACACCTAATATGTAATTACCTATCCCCAATTATAATTAGAAATTTATATTTATCCAGAAATATAAATGAGCTTAGATCATACATTACAAATCAATATGAAATATGATAACATTTAAATGACATGGTCTACCAGGGAAAACACTTTGTTTTGCTTTATCAAATTCTTTTAAAAGGTTTTTTTTTTTTTTTTTTTCCAGGAACTAAGAAGTTGACTTTATTTATGTAAAGATTAGAAAACTTTTTAATAGTAGTATGGAATCAAGAAGATAACGTTGTTGTTGCAGCAAATCCACTTACCATTACTGCCAATGAAAAACATTATTTAATTCCAAAGGGAAATTTCATTCACCCATCTACATACATACTTGAAAGAATTGGAGTTGTCAGGAACCCAATAAAATTCCAACATATTATATATAATTGCTAAGTTGCAACTATTCTTCCACTAACACATATTAGCACTAATAAATATTTTGAATGTCCTTAAGGTGTAGAATGAACAACAAATTTGTTCTTACCTGGAAACGAATGGCGACGGCGGTGATCGCCAAACCCTCCACTGCTTTATTTTTCCAACTTATTTTATACTAAAATTGATAAATTATAGTAATTTATCTTAATAGATATAAGATAAGTAGTATAGGATTTTAATTAAATTTTCACTTTAACCCATTAAGTAACTTAATAATCTAAAATTACCCCTAAACTAGATAACGAATTTATCGAATCATCCAAAAGCCCCTTTAAAATTTTATAAACTAATAAAGTTCTATTTCTCAAAACGACTTGAGGGTCGTTACAAGTTTCCAATTTGCATCGGGAAAGAAAGTCAACTACCACTAATATGTAGGTAACACGTTAAGGTTTCTGGGTTGTTTCGTATTGTTTTACCCCCTCCCAGGGAGATCCTACCCTTTTTGCTCACTTGATGACTCAAATTCACAACCTTAGGCTTGGAGGTGAGGGGTGCTTACCATCCGAGCAACTCCCTCTTTTCATTTGGGTTAGTTCAGTGTGTTAGAATAGATATACTGCTTACATAGTGGTTTCTTGATTTTTTGGAATTTTTTCTGAAGATTATATTATATTCTACCAAGTGAGGTAGAAATGGGATCAAATTGTCTGTATTGTGCCTTTTAGTATCCCGTGTAATTCCGAAGTTCTTTTTGTGAGTGAAACATGTGTTGTGAAGTATTGGTTGGGAGTTCACCAGTGGAGTTGCAACATTCGATCCTTATCTAGGCCCTGGTTAAATTTATGTGCAGAAGTGATCTGATCTTGTAGCAACTGTATTTCATATGGTTGATGTATAATGTATTGAGAGTTCTGGAAGGTTTCTTGTTGAGAGTTCTGGAAGGTTTCTTGTTGTGCAGAAGTGATCTGATCTTGCACTATTGTTGGTTGCACTCATATTCCAAAAGAAATTTTAGATAATACCAACTATTCGTCTATTCCCATACAAGTGAATGTCAGTCAAAATCCACAACCGATCTTACCAAGACCTTAACCATCACAAAGAGAAACACTACTGGGTTTTGGTGGCGATAAATACTAAGATAATTTAGGTGGCACACAATAAAGCTCTAGGTTAGCCTATAGTTGGGTGTGTGAACAAAGTCACATATTGGAAAGTGATAGATAGAAGCTAAATATAAGGTGTAGGGGTACTCTTGATGTTATGAGGCCTTTAGGAGAAAACCATGCGGGTTTGACCCAAAGTGAACATTATTATACCATGTTAAGAGTGCCCTTCAGTATAGTTTAGTCGTCAAAGCTGTATGGTTGAAAGGTCTCTAAAAGGCCAAATTGAACTTGAAAAGCAAAAGTTAAGTCAATTCCGCATAGGTGCATGATGAGTGTTTGTTTGCCTTCACAAAAATTCAAAAACCTTCTTTTTTTTTTTTTTGGATTCTTAAATAGGAGCGTTTATTATGAAAGAACATAGAGTCTGGCAATAAAATTTCCCAGTATGTCTGGTGAAGCTCATTTAGTTCATTTTTCCCTTCTTTCTTTGGTTTTTCCATTGGAGATGGATCTTCTTCTCCTTAGGCATGTGGGATACCATTACTCTGTGTGTGTCTTTCATCCAGCCTACTGATCTTTTTCTTTAAATAAGATCTAAATTCCAAAGGTAGTTTCATTAGATAGCTTAAACTTGAAACCCTCTTTATCCTGACCCAGCTTCTCCACCTACGTGAACCCCAGTTAGATTCAGGCATGCTACTTCTACTGTTGACAGTAGTTATGTGAGACATCTCAGGCTCTCTTGGGCACACGCTGACAGAGTGACTTGTGAGCTTAACACTTGGACAGGCTTGGTAGAGGAGGATAGAGGTCTCTCATTATGGTTCAAATTTGGACCGACATTTACCATAGACCATAGAATATTGAAAAGGTAGGCATGCTTTGAACTCTTTGAAGTTTCAATCCTTTGTGTGAATCTTACTTTTACATTCATTTGCGATTTGTGGAATAACTACTTGAATTTAAAGAAATTCTGCGCGGAGCATTTTTTTGAGAGGGACAAAAGTTGGGTTTTCATGTACATGTATAAAATGTTAGGGGTGCATGAAGAGTTCATGGAAATCTTGGGCTCATTCCACTCATTGCCTTTCGAGGATTCAAGCTTAGTTCTTTTAACTTTATATTGAACACTTGAATGGATTTTAATTTAAAAAAATAAATTGGACACACTTGTAAGCTTTCTTTGACTGCAGTTTGAGGTGTTCCAAACTGTTTGATGTTTGTGAATTGTCTGAATCTGGAGGAAACTTTAGTTGTTTGTGACTAGCATGAAGGACTACCTTGCATTCTTGTTTGCATTTCTGCCTCATAATCAATGTTCTTTGCTTCTTGGCTAGTTGAAGAACCAAATTTGCAAGAACATTTTGTTCCTTATCTTTCATTCATATTATCCAACCTTTTAATCAATGTTGTTGCTACTTAGCACCAGAATTTGCTAGCATGAAACAAGTTTTTGCTGAAGAAATGTGTTACATCTGACAACTGGAGGAAGGCTACCTTGCATTCTTGTTTGCATTTCTAGCTCATAATCAATGTTCTTTGCTTTCGGTTAGCTGAAGACTGTAAATTGCAAGAAGTTTTATTCCTTATCGTTCATTCATATTATCCAAGAAGTTTTATTCCCTATCTTTCATTCATACTATCCAACCTTCTAATCAATGTTGTTGCTGCTTAGTACCAGAATTTGACCAGCATGAAACAAGTTTTTGCTGAAGAAATGTGTTACATCTAATAACTGGAGGAAGGAAAACCTTGCATTCTTGTTTGCATTTCTACCTCATAATCAATGTTTTCTGCCTCTTGGTTAGCTGAAGACCCAAAATTGAATAGAAAATTTAATTCCTCATCTTTAATTCATATTATCCAATCTTTCAATTAATGGTTGTTGCTGCTTAGGACCTGCAGCATATCCACTATTGCAATATTCCAAGTGGGATTTTGGTCCTTATCTTGGACCACTTTTACCTACTATTATCCATAGTCGTCTTCTGCATTTTTTATTTTTTTTGGTGTTATCTAATTGAAGAGCAAATCAGTTTCCATGCTCATTTGTGCTAGCAGACTAAATAGGTACATATCATGTAAAGAATTGTAACTCTTACAAAATTGGCAGATGGTTCTCCATCATCAAAGAAAGCTTCCATGGGTGAAGACGACTTGGAAAGGCTGATGAGAATAGCTGAGGCTGAAAAACAAGCTGAGAAGGACCTTGCGGCCTCACTTGAAAGTCGGTCTGAATCCGAAACCGTGTCACAAGGTAAGAAGATATATGAAATAAAGATCAGATCACCATTCGTCTAGCTTTATACTGTAGCAACCATTGTCCATCTCTTAAATTGCTGCGTCCCAGATGCCTGGTTTTTCTTAGCTCCTGATGGGACTGCACAAAAGTGCTCTACTTCTATTTGGATATTTGTTGCTCTCATTAGCACAACAAGCAATGCACTTCTTGAGTTCTTTTCTCCTTTACCATCATGCTATGAAGCAGGATGCATTTGTACTAGGTGTTTTCTGCAGATCCACTCGAGCTGTTTGACACATTCTGTTCATGGGATGCATTTTAGAACTTTTTGATCCAATTGTTGTTTTATTCATCCTTAAGGAACTAATTAGTATTAATGTTTCTGAAGTAGCAGATAATTCTTCTTCTTCAGATAGAGCATACTCAACTGAAGAGTACTTGAAGATCACTGAGGAGCAGCTAAAAGCAGCAGCTCAGCAGCAGAATGAGACATCTACTCCCGAGCAAATCCTGTACAATGCCCAAAGCCCACAAGGTTAGTAATATGTGCGAAAAAGTAGAAAACACTGCTTTGCTACGAGCCATCTCTTAAATTGGTGCAGTCATGACTCATGAAACCTGGTCACTCTTGCTGTGCTCCTGCTCGAGGTGTCAAAAAATGCTCTACTTCCATTTGGGTACTTGTTGCCTCATTAATTATGTTGCTCGGACTCTTCAAAAATGTCAGCGGGTGCGTGTCAGATTCTCCAAAAAGTAGTGTATTTTCGGAGAATCTGACACGGGTGCAGCATTGAAAGTGAAGAGTCCGCGCAATTTAGCTCATTAATACATTAAAGAGATCCACTGCTTGAATTCTTTTCTCCTCTATTGTTATAATCGCACTCCAAATGTCTGATCCTGGGCTGGGGGATCTTTTGTGGGATGGGGATATGGAATCCTTATATGGCCTTGCGCAATCCTCTCTTTATAAATTCGCTTTTGAGGTTGACTTAGGCGCAAGGTCCATTTCTTTATTAATCCTTCCATCCCATTTTGTGGCGCCGTTTGACTTGGTACAAAGCTTTTCTTATAACCAACAAAGTTTAAGAAAAAATGTTTTGAGTTATATAAAGGTGACATTCTTTTTGGGATGGACCAAAAAGGAAAATGTGTCACATAAGTTGGGATAGATGGAATAACATTTATACTAGTTGTGTTGGTACAGCCAAAGCTGATATGACATTGCATCCACATGAAACACTTTCAAACTTTTCAATCCAACTGGTTGTTTTCTTCATCGATAGGGAACTAACTGGTATTATTTCTGAAATAGCAGATGGCGCTTCTTCGGCAGATGGAGCATACTCAACTGCAGCTGCTCAGCAGAATGTGATTTCTTCACCCCAGCAAAGCCCATCAAATTCCCAAAGCCAATCACAAGGTTAGTAATATGTGCACACAGTAATATCTATCCCTCTTTCTCCCTCTGTTCTGACGTTTATGGTAACTGCAATACACCCTAGAGGCTCCAGGAGAAGCTGCCTCAATGACCCCTTCTTCCTTGAAGCCAGAAAGTGAGACGTAGGGCAGCTAACTATGCGATTTTTTATGGTAGTTTTCCCTTAAAGAAAAGGAAAGAAAAAATCAGTGAATATTGTATTATTATTCTTGAAATGCTTGGAGAAGCAATTTTGTACATTAGAGCCATTGGAAGAGTGTAACATTTATTAATTTTCTTTAGCCACTGAACCAAATTTCACTTATTAGTCCTCTGTTGTATTGTAAAAAGTAAATGTTTAAACTAACACTATCCTATTTTTTATAGAGCTAGTATATATACCCGCGTTGCGCGGATATTACTAATATATTAATTTTTTACGTTTAAAATAACTAATATGAATTATTATTGAGTAGCAAAAGTACTTGTGTAATGTAAATGTATATATATATTTTTTTAGTTTTTGTTAACCCTTGAAGCTAATTAAATTTTGCCCTAATTTATATACAATAAGGATATGTTTTTTAAAAATATTAATACTATTCTAACAATTTTTTTTTCAATGTAATAAAGATTAATAATATATGTGGTGTGTGCTGAATTAATATTTTTTCTAATAATTAAATTTTGATTTCGTAGAGCAAATTTGAACCTAGTATTAAAAACAATAACTCTACTTTGAACTAAATTCAAATATAGTTTGCAAAGTATATTGCAAGATTTTTGGTATACTCCTCCCCATCTCAATCCTGTAAATAAAATGAAATAAAATATCAATGCATAAAACAAAAAAAAGAATCCTGGTGACCAATTTTTTTAAAAAAATTATAATTATATTAATATATAAAACAAAGATAAATTATTTTAGTGCAAAAAAAAATCTGAGAGATAAAAAGGATGGATCATCTTCTATTTATTTGATTTACTATATGTTTTTTATGAATATTTTGCTATCTTTTTTCATTTTGAATAAATTAAAGTTTTCATAAAATTGTTACTCAATTTTTTAGTATTTTTATCTACAAAATAAAAAGTTTTAAGGTGAAATTTTCATTTAGTTTTTAAACTTCCATCAAATTGTTGGGGGTCCTTTTACTATTTAAATTTTTTATCAATAATATGTCTAAGTAACTTTATTTTGCTTATATCATTACATAAACTAATTTAGAATCTACATGTCTTTCATATTCTACTTTCATTGTTTATTAATATATTTTTTCTAACTAAAACTTCAATTATGCAGGTAAATTTCTATTGTTTTGAGATAATATATTAAACTATTTTTTACATTTAAATACCTCATCTAGTTCATATTAATTGAATTTTTGGGATTTTTTTATTGTTCAAAATAATTGAATGGTTCAAAGATTAAGATTAATGTTTGAAATGTTCTCTATACATGCCTTTTCATAGATTCAAAGATAACAACTCCACATATATAAAAATATTAAATAAATCCAATGCATCTAGTGATTAGCAATCTTGACAACAATTAAAGCAAAGTCCTTATCAATTTCTTTTGTGCCCTTTACTCCTACCCTTACATCTTTCTTCTTCTTAGAAACTTTGGATCAATCTTATCCTTAAATTCTATGTCAAACCACTCTTCATTGAATAATCTAAAACATATCTCACTCGTATGAAAAGCCTCATGATAAATCATAACGATCTCTTTATCTTCATCTGCAAATGTTCATAGTTGAACTTTAAATTCTATGAAACAACATATTAATATAGTTACCCATGACAAACCATGCACCTACTCCTTCCAATAATGTTCATCTATCAGTGCTGACAAAATTTTATATACAGAACATATTTTACATTAGCCTTCCAAAGGGTATATAACATAAAAATAATATCCATTAAATTGCTTCTATAGATATATAACAATAAAAGTACATATAAAAGATCACTACAAATTCTGAAGGAAAAAGATAATACAAAAGTTGTCAAATTTGCATCCCTACCTAAAGAGAATGCTATGGGAGTGAGAGTCATAAGCAACAAAATTTTATATTATAGACATGCTATAATTTTCTGCAGAAATATGACTTGCATTAAAATAAACAAAAATATAAAAGATGAATTTACCGTAAAATTTCAATCCAAACTAATTAAGTTCATTACTAATCAATCAAAATTTATTTATAACATACATCAAGTTAATTGGAATAAAAAAATACAAAAGAACTACAACTAACTGAACCATGATAGGACATAACAAAATATTATAAAATCAATTTACAATTTGTTTATGAAAAAAAAAAGCTTGTAAAATATCATTAAATTTATCACACAATAGAAAATATTCATGAAATATGAAGACTCACCTCATCTTTCAGAAAGGTAGGATATTGAAAAAAAAAAAGTTGATTTTCTTCCCATCGAATTTATTCTATTCAAGATTTATATGTAAAAAGCAGACATATGTTATAAAATCAATAAAAGAGGATAAGAAATCTAAATGCTCTATGATATCAATTGAAATTGTTGGATTTGTGGCTTAATCTAGAAATAGTAACTTTTAACTTTTTAAAAAGATGTGGGTGAGGACTAAAAGAACAGTTTTTCTTTTTCAAATACGTGAGTTATGTGATTAGTTATTTTCTAGGGATAAGATTATTTACTTATCTTTTGAAATTCAAATTTTAAATTAATTTCTTTAGACATTGGACACTTGGCAATTAAATTTGGTTGTTGTTTTAACCGCATTTCAATTTTTTTTGTGTGTTTTATAATTTTTATTTTTATTTTCAGATTTTACATTAAACTTTTATTGATATTTAAAATTTTATGGTGCTAACACGTAGGCGTTTTAACCTCTCATATTATATAGATATAGATATTATATAGATATAGATTGAGATTCTTTTTAATTGTAAAAACTGAATATTAAATCTGTAAAGTTTTAAAATGAGTTATTCTTAACCGTAAAATTTTAAACGGGTTATTCTTTCTACCATGGTAATTGATTGAGATATGACATTTAAAAAAAATAATAATAATAAGAACTGATTATTAAAACTACAAAGAGTTGTGGCAATTTTACCATTCAAAATATATAATTTGTTTAATACTAAATACGATTTTATAATGTCGACATGTAACAGTTTTTTGCCTCTTATCTTATACGATTAGATTATTTTTTTAATTTAATTTTAAAATTTTAATATTTAATCAAAACGTTGCTTTCATATATTCTTTTAACAATTTTTAAGAATAATGTTTATTTCCAAAATTTTATCGTAACAAAATGAATTATTACTCACGTTTATTAATCTGTTAATTTTTGAAAAATAATTTTAAAAAATAGCTATTATAAATTTAAAGTTTCAGATTATAGTAATACGAAATTACTATATAGTGAATTAAATAGTTTCATACTTTATGTCTGAAATTATATGTAAAATAAAAAAAGACAAAAACTAAGCTAAGAAAACCAACCTACACAAACCTTATCACATTACCCCCACTAACTCCCAATAACCACTAACTTATAAATATGGCAACACAAAAAGAGGTCAAATTGATTTCTGCTTTAAATTTAGCTTAATAATTCTTAAATTTTAGCATTACTATTGTGGTAGCTATTTTTTTAAAAAACTATGGGAAGTTATTTTTTTTTTGGAAAAAAGGAAATTGGTAGGGATATTATTTTAAAAGCTTAATTAGATAAATATATATGACACAGTTTTACAAAATACAAATTTATACTATGTAAAATTTTTATTTTTAAAAAATAATAAATCAAAAAATTTCTAGTGATGA
>JAPFFP010000070.1:2943314-2954981 GCA_026153255.1 Solanum medicagineum
GTCACGTTCCAACACATATATTATAGGATCGGGTGTCACGTTCCGACACATATATATATTATAGGATCGGGTGTCACGTTTCGACACACATATATATTATAGGATCGGGTGTCACGTTTCGACACACATATATATTGTAGGATCGGGTGTCACGTTCTGACACACATATATATTATAAGGTCGGGTGTCACGTTCCGACACACATATATATTATAAGATCGGATGTCACGTTCCGACACTCTCACACACACACACACACATATATATATACACACATATTGGATCGGGTGCCACGTTCCGGCATAATAATACTAATAAAGGAAGACATGTTAAAATAATTGAATATACTCAATTTCAAAGAACCTACCTACCAAAAGAAGTGTAATGTGGAGACTTGAGTCCTCATGTGTATTATTGATATCAAAGTGATACTTACTTTTAGATGTGAATGTTGTTAAGGTTGTGATGGTATCGAGATTGGTTATTCATTATATCATTTGACTTGTTATGTCTTTACATGAATAGTTTTGGTATTGATTTAATGACACTTGATGAATTAGCGAGAACTTAATAAAATGTAGAATTTTCCCCTATGACTTGAAAGTGGGATAATGAGAATTATACTATTATAGGCTTTGATCATAAAGTTTTTGGATGGTGTAATTGTGGAGGTTATGAATTTTTGTATTGCAAAATAGTTGTGAGATTGTGATGCTTAGAGGCCTAATGCTAAGTGATGATTATACCTACATTCTAGTAATTTTCTACATATGATATATATATTGTGTTAGGATTTTTTTTGAGTGCAGGCTTGTAGCCTAGCGGTATGTGGTTAGGTGTTAAGGAGTTACTTGGTTCTTCATTATTTTACTTTAAGTTAATTTCACTTGCTGAGTACCGTGTGTTTGGTACTCGTCCCTTGCTACATTTTGTAGGATGCGAGCCTGATCCCCCTGGTCAGACTTTTCTTATTACAGGATCGAGCTTCTGAATTATTCTTAAGGTAGTTGCTTATGTCTTCCGCAGACCTTCAAGGAATCCATTACTATGGTACGTTCTATTTGAGAACTAGACATTTGAAACATATATCTTGTTCGAGAATTCTATATTTAGAAGCTTGTGCACGTGACTACCAGGTTTTGAGGGAATTTTCATTAAGTTGACTTATTATTCATAATTGAACTTTCATTTTTATTATAATTCTGCATTTTTAATGTTATACTTTGGTTGTAGGCTGACTTGTCTTGGTGGGATAAGACGAGTGTCATCACGCCTAATCGGGTCGTGACAAGATGCAAACCGACCTGAATTTGGGAAAAGCGTTCGTCGAGAAACAAAGCACCGGAAACAATAGGTCAAGCCAATTTGTAAGTTTGAAATCGAATACTGATCAATTAGCAAAAAGTGTCAAAGAAAAGAGCAGAATTTACCTCTCTATCACTATAAAAACAAACGCTTCGATGAGAGAGGAGAATTGGATTTAGTTTCTCAGTTCAGCCCATTTTTAGCGTAGTTGATTGATTTGTTTTCTTTTTTTCCGACATGCATCAAAGGAATTTTGAGGTATCAAAACGCCTAAAAAATATGGAATTTTTAGTAATTTATGAAATAGTTGGTATAAAAAGGAATTAACCTTATACAATATGAGATTTGTAAAATTTATACATAAAATAATACTCCGTAAGTTTCATTCGTCTCATTTTATAGGACAAGTTTTTCTTTTTGACCCGTTAAAAAACGAATGTCATTTTAGTCTTGTTAGAAACAATTTAACTTTAAAATTTTCTTTTATTCTTTAATAAAATGATCCACAAACACATAAATATAAGAATTATTTTAGATCACAAATTTTAATTTTTTTTTGTAAATAACATTTCAAATTGAAAAACAACACATAAAATAAGACGGAAAAAGTACAATTTATGATTATGGTGTCATGCATGGGCGTTTATTAGAAAGTATCATATGCAAACTGTCTGTTAACTAGAAAGGTGGTGTTATAACTTACAATAAGTACCAGGAATAAATGCCCTTGTACATTAAAACACGGGTTAGTTGTGTTCAAATAAAAAATCGCATCAAATTAAAAAGTTAGATAAGAAAATTAAATATATTGATAATTACATTAGCTTGGGTTTAGTTTTAATTTTGATACTTCATCCCTGTCTTATTTAATGTTTTAATTCTATTTTTCATGTATCATTTAATACAAAAAATATTATTCATCAGATATTGATAATCACGTAATATAATTTTTTTTTTTATGAAATATGCAATTAAATAACACCAAACATATTGTATTTATTTCATCCCGGTCATTTAGATTAACTCCAAATGACTCCATTGGATTGTCATTTATTTTTATTAAAGAAAATTAATATATTTTTCCTTAGTTATTTTTTGCACAAAAATGTCTAAAAATTATTTTTAAAAAAGTTGTTATTCCTTAAAGAAAATCAATAGATAGATGTCAATTTTTATTCTTTTTCGAAAGCTAATGATTTTTAAAGTGTAATACTATTAGTAAAGAGTGTAAATATAAATAAAAATAGTAAAAGCATAAAGTTTTGTATCTTGTGTTTAAATAGTATTCAATCACATAATTTGATTTGATTTCACTAGATTCTACGACATCGAGCCAACCAAACTAATGTATCAATTGATTTGATTTGAGTGAAAAGACGTTATAAATAATATTTTTCTACTTATAATATTTTTACATAATCAACATAAAAATCAAATAATTACTTTTTATGAATATAAGTCGATAATCATATAATTTTTAACTGGGAATATAAGCCATTAGGGAAAAATACGATCAAAATGACTCATCTACAATAATGATCATACAATCAACAAGTAAATTAGTTAACAAGACAAAATACAATTAGGATGTAAGTCATCTTACTTTTTCAATTAGCTCATTTATTTTAGTTATCATGTTCTTTTCACCGAGTGTTTACCATTTAAAAAAAATCTTTATTTTAATTTAATATAACAATGTTTTTCATTATATTATTCTTTTTGTATATTTATAATTAAGTAAAAGTAAAGGTGGTGTAGATATTGAAATTTTATGGTATTCTACAAGAAATATTGAATTACAATTAGGGTATCTTGGAGACTATTTTATCTTAAATCCTAGCTTACCCTTATATAAAAGGTATTATATTTCTTAAATAGACATCTCAAAAATCTCATAAACTCTTGGGATATTCATAAAGAGATCAAAATATATTATTCTTCTTGATAATCAAATACTTCAAAAAGATCCACACAAATTCTTTCATGGAGATCAAGTTCAAATCATCCTACTTCTAGAAATACACAACTAAAGATCAAAAAGAAATCAAAATATATCATTCTTCTTGATAATCAAATACTTCGAGAAGATCCACACAAATTCTTTCATGGATATCAAGTTCAAATCATCCTACTTCGAGAAATACACAACTAAGGATTCTCGAATCAGAAAAAAACTTTAGGAGAGAAGAATCAAGGGATCAACAAATTTGTACGCCCACATATTGTTTATCAATAAAATTATGTTTTTTTATATTTTATTTTTAATTATATTTTATTTTCTATCACATTAAAATTTATTGCAAACAGGTGGAACAATTACAAAGACAAATTTCCACAAATGAGGAATATGAAGGAAATGAGTAATTAATTATTTTTTAATCAACTACTTTTAGTAAATACCATTATTAAAATGTACCTGGGGGAGTATGACACAAATATTGAAAATAACAAAAATGTCGGCGATTCAATTATTGTGTGATAGAATAAAGTAATCATACACATTAATCCACATGGCTACCCCCACTAAACTATGACAAACCTAATTATGTGAAAGTTTTTTTCCCTATTATATAATAAAATTTGCTACGTACATTCCACGTGATCATAAATTTTCACCCATAAAAGCTTGCAATATACAATATAATAAAAAAAAAATTGGTTTATTTTTAGTATCATTTTGAATGCAAAATAGAAATATTCAAGCAACAATCATTGTCATTTTTTTAAAATTCTTAAATAAAAACTACATGAAATTAAATAAATGGATTCAAGTCCCATCACTATTTTTTAATTTGGGTTAACAAATATGGACTCGAATTCATAATTTCAGTAATAACAAGGTTTCTAGCCCTATTAATTGTCATAAAACACAAGTACAAATGTTCTTCCAATTCATCCAATTGCTCCACAAAGTTTGCATAATTCTTTTTCAGCTGGCGCGCCACTTCGCCGCTGGCTTGTAGCTCAAGCTGAAGCCGATCCCCACCTCTCTCGAGCCAAAACCGAACTATGGCTTGTAAGTCTTCTAACTCGTCATTTAGCCGACCTACTAGTCGGCTTATAGTGTCCAAGTCTCTAATCAATATGTACGTACCTTTTGCGGCTATGTCCAGCTGAGCCGACCAACTAGCCAGCTTCTTAGTTGACATCAGCTGGAATGAAGCCATCATTACTGTTGGAGCCGCAACTAGCAAGGCTAGTGCATGAGTCGCTACAATGACGGTAAGCGAGATTGTTAAAGCCATGACAAATACAGCTGAGCCGCGTTTGAATTTGTTTATTAATCGGAGTTTGGCTTTAGTCTTGTCACGCTTAAGCTCGATCCGTTTTAGTAGCTCTGAGCAGTTGGTTTGAACTCGAAGCTGAGAAGATGTTGATGAAAGAAGGGGGTTGAGTGAGTTACAGAATTTAGTTAATCGGGTCAAAATTTTAGGTGAGTATGATATTTTTTGGAGAGAATCTATCGCAAATTTAAGTGATTTATATCTAGAACGTGCAATTTGCACATCTTTTAGCAAAAGACTACAAAGAAGAGAAGCTTCAGCAGTTTGTGTGAAGTATTCGGATAGTAAAGAGTGATTTTCAGGGTGGGTTCGGATCAAACCCAAAATCCGAGTTACGGTGGGTTGATCCGGATCCAAAAGATGCTCCACGAAAAGGCGATAAGAGGGAAGTCGAGCCGCTGAAGTGCAGCCAACAATTTTGGTTGGGGAAGAAATCTTTTCAGATAAAGCAAGTACACGTGTCCAAAAATCAGCGTAAGATTCGGTCCGAAAGGCATGGGCATATTCCTCTCGGAGGTCCAGTTCCATGTGGGCTGGTTTAGTGTTTTGGGCCTCTGCATGCAAACAAAAAGAGATTCAAGGTCAAGATTTAAACACTATAAAAATCCCAACAAAGCCCAAAAATATAAGCTTTGGATAAAAGAATACCCAGCTAAAATACATAATATATCTAACAAACGATAATAGAATTCGAAGGATTGACAAGCAGAATAATCCGATTCTATATATCTTTTCTTTCACAAAGTTAACAATAACCCAATAAGATAGCATTAGTCATGAAGTTACTAAGACGTAAATACTTGATGACATCTCAAACCACTGTCAAAGGGAGAAATCTCACAAGTGGGGTTTACGGAGAGTAAAATGTATGTAGATCTTACCACTATCTTATAAAGATAGAGAGGTTGTTTCCGGAAGATCTTCATCCCAAAAATATCAAGATACTAGATATGAATCAGAAAAATCTGCAACGAAAGCTTACCATTCCATGCAGTGTATTTTCTCAATACTGGACGAAATTTCATCTTCATACTTGTTCTTAATCCTGCAGATGGAAAAGCAACTTATTCAGATATGGGAGAGGAATTGAAGCCAGCAGGAGAATTCGAAAAGGTGAAGGAGAAAGCAGAGTAGACGTTTGAGGCACCTTTTTATAATGATGAAATGTTTTAGCTTTGAAGACAAGAGAATAAGTATTAGGGGACTTGCACTGCAAGGGATTAGCCATTGCCCACAAACTTCCCTACATTTACTCTCAAGCCAACTTTCTTCAATAATAAATATATTCTAATCATGTTTCAAACAAGCAATGATCCCAAAATATAATTGGAGCCTTGTTATCAAGTACTCTATATTTTTTTTAATTAAGTGGGACAATGATCCCATAGTGACGTAAACCCTAACAAGTAATTAGCAAGTCTTAAAGTCGGGGGTAAAACTCCCTCACACACACTGTATACATCAAATTAATGTAATTTCTCATGATTAAGTGATTTAACCAAGTAAAATACATATTAATTAATCAAGACTCCATAAAATAAACTCTAAATTCAAACACGTATATGACGTGCATGTACCGACATGTAGTAGTTACAAGGAAAATGATCTATTGGAGACCAAATAAAGAAAATTCATGAATAAATATAGTCAACGGTGCGATAGACAATGCTATCTTAATGCGAATGAATGAATTTTCAATATATTCCATATAAAAACTTCTAGACCATGCTTTAGAATTATAAAGATATTGCTATCTTTAGCATATTTTTCAGCTACCTTATCGATGTCATCATCCTTTTTAAATCTAAAACTACGAACGGAAGTTGCATATATCTATGTTCACAAGATTGGGGTGAGACTACGTACACATGATTATTCTAAGATTTTACTTGTAAAATTACGTGAATAATAGTTGTTATCATAGTAAGCTAGAAGAAAAACACGATGCTTTTGGTGTCTTTATAGGGACATAAAACAATTATTTCATGTCTTAATTTATACAACACACTTTCATTGTTATTAGTACTCCCCCGTCCCAATTTACTAGTCACATTTATTTCTATTATTTGATAGGGTTTCATACATATTTATTCATTACATCTTTTTAAAGAGATCAACTCAATGTTAATAAATGGTGGGTATAATAGGAAAAATATTATCCTACTTTGATTTGTGAAAAATAACAAATAAAAGTAAAAATCAAATTAAAAGATATTTGACAAATAAATCGGAATGAAGGGAGTATGTCCTAGAAAAACATATTCATGTCTTTTGATTAAAGTTACTTTAACTTTAAATTTTTTATTTACTTTACTGACATCATTTATATGCACAAGTTTTTGTTTTTTTTATAAAAGAAATTTCAACATCTCCGACAGATATTTATAGCAAAACACAATTTCTAAATACTCCCTTCGTTGACTTATGCTTACCAATGCTTCACTTCATGAGGGCTGTTCGAAGCTAAATTTAATTAAATTAACTCAATATTTTAAAATTTATATTTTTAAAGATAATATAAACATAATTTTTCTCGTGTTAATACAATGAAAAAATATATAGTAAAATATTCAAAATTCACGGCTAAAGGAAGATTTTAGTCGTTACAGTTCATTAAAGCACCTCAATGAGGCGCATCATCGTGTGATCGAATTGAGCTCTTTGACTAAAATAAGATTACGTACATTACATAGATAAGTAAGTGGGTCTAATAATTGGTATTCCTCAGGATTATTTGGTGCGAGAGATAAAAATAATAAATAGTTTAGGATAAAACAAATAGTGAAAGAATAAAATTTTGATATCTTATTTAGTTGTCAAGTTTATTCCTAATCAAACGACCCCATTAGTTCATGGGGTACCGTCCTCCTCAGTGTCAGTCATATGGTATGTTTTTAAGTTATGCATCGTGCCTTAATTATTTCAAATAAAAATAGATTGATAGTGAACTTGGTGTGTCTAACAATCCAATGTAAAGAAAAGAAAGCTCGCATCCATTACATGTTATGTGATTGATACTTCAAAAACATATTATATACATCGAACAACGGTTAACTAAAACTAAAAGTATAAAATTTATAAGATCTTGCTTTGACAGTGAATTAAGTACTCCCTTGTTTGTTTGTTTTTCTAAAATCTTTCTGGATAGTTTGTACTCTGTACCATGGCATAAAAAAGACGCAACGATTTTGTAGAAAATGCAAATGCAAGTTAGGCAGAATAATATCAAGTAATTTATCTAGTCGTCGTCATCATCATAATCATCATCCTCCATATCAGCCTCGACCTTCTCCGCCGCGCTCTCGGCGATGTCATCCTCTATGTGATCCTTTAATGCTAATCCACCTATAGCCCCTGCAACTCCTGCAACCGCACCCATAGCAATTCCCGCTCCCAGCCCCAGGAACTTCCCCTTCTTCTTCTCCTCCGGTTTTTCCGAGACACCTGACTACCCTGAGAACCGTAGCTTCCCTGCTGCCCCGGACTATCCTGAGAACCGTAGCTTCCCTTCTACCCCGGACCACCCTGCGACCCGTAGCTTCCCTGCTTCGCCTGACTACCCTGTGATCCGTAGCTTCCCTGCTCCCCTTAACTACCCTGGGGCCCTGTAGCTTCCCTGAGGCCCCTGACTACCCTGCCATCCATAAGCAGGCTAACCGTAACTACCATGCTGCACGTACGGCGCAGGAGGAGCACCGTAATTTGGTTGCTGACCGTAACCCGGAGCAGCACCATAGCCTGGTTGTTGACCGTAACCTGGACGGGGAGTGGGATAACCTGTCGACGGAGGGGCACCGTAGGGGGAAGCAGGAGGAGCAGGGGCACCGTAGGAAGAAGCAGCAGGAGCAGGGGCACCATAAGGGGAAGCAGGAGTAGGGGCACCGTAAGGGGAAGAACCAGGAGCAGGGGCACCGTATGATCCACCGTAAGGATGGGACGTAGGAGCTGATCTAGCCAGTGGAGGGGCACCGGGAGGAGGCGCATGATATGTATCCTGCACACGATAGCGCGGATCACGAAGAGTAACCTCAACTTTCACCGTCCCATGCGGGCGACCAGATGAACGCTTCAACTCGAGCGAACGCTCCGTCATGTTTCCGATTCCGACTTTATCAACAACCTCACTAAGCGAAAGCTTAGCCAAACCGGTGAGAGGATTCATCCCCTCGGTTGCATGAGCGTGAGCAATGTTGATAAAGAGAGTGGATTCCTCAATAGGACCATACAAAGGAATGACAAGCTTCTCGTTCCAAGAAGGAGCAGTGTCCCCCTTTTCGTCAACTTTGGTGGGGCATTTCCCTTTTGGATCAACCCAAACAACAGCATATGGCTTGAGAGGACCATTATGCCAATTGAGATTCTTCATATCCCTAGCTGATGAGATCTGCACCTCTACCTCGAATCCCGCTGCCATTTTTTTCCGCAAGTGTTCTTCTGTGATGGCCTATTAATATGGCAAGTGGAGAGAGTATTTAACTAATTTTGGTTGTTTTAAGTTCCATTTATGACCTTGGGCTCTTTGTAGATTCGTTTAAAATGAACTGTGGAGGAAAGGGGTATATTAGTCAGTGGAGAAAAAGGAAAAGAAAGGAGGAATTAGTCGGATTAGGCATGACAAGGGACATCCCTTAGCCGAGAAGAGTTGAACAGGGCAGTGGTAAAGAAACGTGTGGGGCCATGACCAGAAAGGAACAAAAAAATTCCTTTCCTCTCATTTCAACTCTTTAGCTTTAATATATCACGGTGACAAAATTAGGAATGAGACCATTCGAAAAAAAAGGATAGAGGTAGATCGAAGAAGTATTGAGGGGAGATGATCAGACATGATATGGTGGAACTTGATCTCATTGAGGACATGACACTAAATAGAAAGAAGTGCAGGTCGCGAATTAGAGTAGTAGGCTAATTGGTTGGTAGGGTTAGGTGGTTATCTAGTCATGTAGTATGGTAGGATAGAGGAGTTGTTGACACCTAAATTTTACCCTCCACAATACGAATTAATTATAGAGCTTTTAATTTTGTGGTTTTCAAAAAATGCAAAAAAAAATAAAAATATTTCCTCAAATAAATTTCATTTTTTGTTTTAGAAGTTATTATTCTTAATTATTTCAGATTAATAATATTAAAAGCTCTTAAATTAATTAATATTAATTCGTCTGGTAATCAAATTAATCAATAGAATTCGATTTGATTTCATTTAATTGATTGTGTTTGCAATTTCAAATGGTCATTTTCTCAATCTAATTTCCCCACCTTTAAATTCTTGTCTTCCTTTCTTTTTCGGACCAATTGGTCCTTTTAGACCAAAACTGGTCCATTTGCCCCCTTAACCCAGACCAAATTCCCCATTGACCCCACCCAATCCCTTTCCCTTTCAACATATACATACATATACATTCCCTTTCCCTTGTTTGAACCCCACGCGCCCCCAATCCCTTTTCCCTTCTCCTTCTTTCTTTTCCCACGCATGCATCCCCCTTTCCTGACCTTCTTCTTCTTCGACGACCCACCTCAATAAAGCGAAGGAGCGACTCATTGAATCGAACCCAGCAAGACGACAAATCTTTCTCAATGTTCACCCCCTTCTCGTACATGCGTGGCACCATCTCCCCTCTCCTTCGTCCTTGCTCGAAATCGAGCCGTCCACCTCCCCTCGTACCAACGGTATGCAGATTCCTCTTGGGGGGGTTTTTGGATTCGAAAATAGGAGAGAATTTAGGGATTAAGTTGAAAATTAGCCCTAGTTTCTATCCTATTTTCGAACCCTAAAAAACCCCTATATATATATATCTTCTTTCCCCCAAGTTGGGGGTAATCGTTGTTAATCGAAAAACCCTAGTTAATCACAATCGATTTTTGCTCCGAAAGGAGCAAGCAAAACCCAAGAAGAGGTATGGTTGTGTGGCCTCGAATTCTTTTTTGTTCGAAAAGAAAGAAAGTTTGTCGATCCCAAAGTGTTCGAAATCGGAACGTCAGAGTTGGAGTCAAGGAGTTCGCATAGGGATCCTACTGTGGTGAAGAGTTCATCCAAAGGTCGTCGTCACAGCTTTGCTACTCATTTTTCGTTTCGAGTTTCACGTGTTGTGTCTAAATGTGAAGGTTGAAGCTATATTGAGGCCATTCATGTTTGCATTTAGCTCGTTTTATTTAAAAATGCTCTGTTAAGCAAGATGGCACTGTGGCTTGTTGCTGACTGATCGATACTGTTTGCTCTCCTTTTTTGAATAAAGTTCATTTAACATTGTTATTGAGTTTGTTGGCATATTGTTATCGTCTTGTACCTCTCAAATTTCAAGTCATAAGTTACCAGCTGTTGCGCGAGTCCATGCTAAGTTCCAGTTTTACTTACACCCTGCTTCTGAAATTTCCTGGTCGATTTAAGGAACTGAATGGTTTGATTACATAGTATTGTCAACATCATTTTCTGTTAAAATGACAAGGTGTTTGATGTTGTCTACATCCTTTTTCTTATTGAGATTCTATTTTCGTTAGATGAATTGGGAATGTCAAGCCTTGTTAGATGGAAGTGTGTTGTAAGCAGGAAAAACATGACTTTGTTTCTTATTTTGTCTCTTTGTTCTTGAAATCTGATGCTACTGGGTTAATATCATTTTTGCTTTATTGAATGCATCCTTCCCTAGTTCATAGGTATGGTTTTTGGATCCCAACATTTTTCTTGAAAATGATTCACCTTTATTCATGTTCTACCCTGTCGTGTTTCGCTTCAAACCTACTTACTCAAACTTTGTTAATCTTTAAAAAGAAATGCTGACAGTAACCTATTTTGCATAAAGATAATCAAGTTTCATTCATTTTGTTAGAAGTTTACTCATTCCATGTTCATTCCTTTGTTTATCACTGGTGGAGTGTATTCTAGTTGTCTTAAGAAGCCTAGTTCATTGGTTAAACGCGAATTTGGACAATATGCTTTCACCTCAAAGTCATTTTAAAATGGTCCCTAGTTGTCCTGATCTTTTCTTGTTGATAGTGCCTGAAATTTGGGGGCATCTCTTATGTTCTACACCCAATATTGGTTTATTTAAATGCATATACAAGTTTCAATTTTGTTCAGTTTCGA
>JAPFFP010000070.1:2968574-2998738 GCA_026153255.1 Solanum medicagineum
AGGAAAAATTACATAACTAACAACATATTTTATCATATTTTCTAATTATCCCAACCACCCTAAAAATTTACAAAAATCCCTTATTTCTACTCTCTCTCTCTCTCTCTCTCTCTCTCTCCAACTTGTAGATACCTAGAATATTATTTCTCTCACTTTTTAAATTTATCGTAAATTATCTCCTAATTTAAGTATTCTAATCAATATATACATAATCTTCCTATTTTTTAGTCTCCTAATAAATCTTTTCATGATTAATTCAATTTTAATTTCAAATTTTTTATCATTATTTTCAAACTAAACAAAAAAGGGAAGATACCTATTTCTACATTTTCACCTTCCATATGTAGTTCTTGAATATGCAATCTGCAGTGGTGTATTTGTAATTATTGCTTAATTGATTCTTCGACTTCTTTAGAATGTAGTAAAAAATCACATCTAGATGTTGCTTAATGAAAAGAATAGGTAGTTAAATATTAAAAAAAATACAGTGAGGCATCTTCGGTGTTCGCATTACAACTGTTACATGACTTTTAAATAGTAAGTAGTAAATAGCACTGCGTGGCAGGTATAGAGACTTAAAACTATCAACTTATTTGCACGTGGTCATACTTAATTAGATGTGATGATGTAGGTGAAAATATAGAAATAGATATCTTATTGTTTAACGAATATGATACTAACAAAGTTGTATTACATCAGATATCAAAATTACCTAAGAGGATTAGTGTTAAATAGATGCATACATATGGATGTATAATGTTGATACTTGAATATATACAATTTGCTTCTTTATTTTAAAGCCATAAGTTCAATGCTATTGAATAATCTGGAAACTGGAATGGATTCTTTAAAAAAATCCTAAATTAAATTCACAAAATTATTGGTTTAAACAAAGATTTAAATAAGTATCAAACAACTGACAATATACTATTTGATACCTGATATATTTATAATGATCAGATATCAAAAGAAAAAATCAATTTAGCGGTCAGGCATCTTGTTTGAAGCAAGTATCAAGAATTTATATTGAAGAGTGATTTAAGTATCGTGTGTGTAAAATTTTGCTTAACATCTGCATACAAGTATCATGAGATAAATAAATCTAACTGTTAAAAAACATATGTAAAAATCAGAGATTGAAATCTTTATGATTGTTACAAATACTAATTGGAAAAGTATAAAAAAAATATTAACCTCGCTATTCAACATCAAAATAACAGCGATAGAAGTACCAAAACATTTGACATATCTATTCAACACAAAAAAAACCAAGGTAGACACATCTTTTTCTTCTTTTATTGGTATCTAGTTCAGCCACGATTGCTTCAATGAAATTTACGAACGAAATATTTTCTCCAACAACTATACCATTGCTTTCGACAGAAAAGGGGGAGTGGTAATGGGATCTTTCTTTTTCCCCTTTTTGTGTGTCATTTCGGGACTTTGAATTTTGAAGTTGAAGCTACATTCTTGATGACCTCCGTCTCTTCTTGTGAATCTTCTTCAATGGATTCATCTTAATGAGTGTTGGAATCGTCACTTATTGTTTGAGAATCCATAAGGAACTTTTCACTGATCAAACGGATAAAAAAAATTTCGAGCAAAGAATGAAAAGAAATTTTTGAAAAGGAAAGAAATAATTGTGTGAAAATTATTTATGGCTTAGTTCTTAATTTAAAATTCATTATGATAATTGACTAATGCATAGTGATTGATAACTAATTGGACTCTAAAACTGAAAATAGCCAATAAATTCAGTTAAATCTCATTTACTACATAACTGACTGCCCAATTTCCTATTTTTTCGACAAGTATCATTCGCCCAATAAAATATCACGAATGACTTAATTTTAGGAATTTTAAGTAATTTAGAAAATAGTTGGTATAAAAAGGAATTACCACTTTATAGTATGGATTTATATAATTTATACTTTTTTTCTATATCACTTACATTATGAAATATAGATACATAGGGAGAAAGACGAATGAGAGAGGAGGGAAACAAGAGGAGAAAAAAAGTTAGTGTATTGTAGAAGCATGTGAATCACACTAGTTATATGTATTTGACATATCAAATACATTTTAAAATACAAATACATACAAAAAAATATGAACGGAAAAAAGAAATAGGCGAGTAAAAAAGTTAGTGTATCCCACATACATGTGAATTATACTTGGAGATAATGTTTCTGTAATTAGGCCTTATTTGACTCGCATGCATTTGAGATGCATGTATCTAAATGTGCTAGATACATGTATCTGGTGAAGTAAATATAGTATGAATGATAATTGTAAAAACTAAAGTGAAAACATGTAATTAGGTCCTAAACTAGTGAAATTTATGTTGTTGTCTGCTCTACTGTATTTTATGAGAAAAAGAACTGGCTTGGACTTGCTTTGAGTGTAAGTTGATCAGAAATATTGGGCCTCTAGTGTAATATTTTAATTCCATTTGATTTAAATTATAAAATTTTGATTAAACAGGAACTAGTATCTTAACATCGAGAATTGAATCAAATATCAATGTTCTGAAAAAAAATAGAATTGAAACGAAAAAATTAAAGATCGAAGATCTAAATTAGTTTGATTTAATATAATTTTTGGTGTTTGTGTCCATCCCTAGATACCCGTGATATATTTTTATCTTACCATCAAAGTCAAACCATATCAATTCATGATTTAGCCAATGTTGGCTCCTATTCGCACCTGAAGGTTGCAACTATGAATTTTCTTGTAAACAACAAAGAAAAAGGAAAAATGTATCTCTTTGGTCCTGTGTAAGTGAGTATACGTGAGGCATAATCCAAATTCAATATTTACAAAAAAAATATTTTTGAGCCTATCAGAGAAGTGTTCAAATACGTTGTTTCAAAAATACATAAAACCTCCTAAAATACCCTAGATTAGAAAGTTCAGAAACTCGAGAAATTGAATCTAGTTCTGCAGCAAATGAATTTTATAGATGTCATCTCTGTCCCGTAGATTCATTTACGAATCATAGATGAGCTTCGTGGAACCCAGGTCTATAGTTCCAAAGTTCATCCCATTCCATGAGCTAGGTCCACAAGCTTAGAATTTTAAATACGAGTCGTATATCAAGTTTCATAGTCTGGTCCGAAGTAATTAAGTCTATGAGGACTCATGATCAGGGTTCTACAATTCGTAATCAGGACTCCAACTCGTAATCTTGGTTTCATGGTTCTCGAGTCCAATAAACGTAGTCTCAGTACTTTTTGTATGAACATGTAGGACAAGTCCATAAAAGGTGATTGTGGACCAAAGTCTCAGAAAGTTGAAATCATACCCAATTTCAATGAACGATTATACACGATTCGTAAAAAGGTCTATGACTAATAGAGCTTGGTTTATGGGTCATAGAGATAGACCCTAAGTCTTCTAACATTTGCGAGAAGGACCTCTACTATCCGTAGAAGCTTTTGCGAACCATAAATGGTTCCACAAATGGCCTCGAGACAATTTTAATGAGAGTCAAATTCTTTTTTTTCTCATTTTTTTCTAATCAAATCGTTGACATTTTGGGACTAGAATAACCCCTTATTAGTATCCAATCGTACTCGTACCCTCATTAACACTTAGAATACTTTGAAAGCAAGTCCAAAAGGAGAAAAAATTAGGTTTCAAGAGATTCTACCAAGCTTTTCAATTTCAAGTAAAGTTTTGATTTTCAGGTATGTAAGGCTATTAATAATGTTGGATTGAATTCGTCCACGCACCCAACATTTAAATTATGTCATAATTAAGTATTGTGTTGAGCTTAACCTAATATTTTAATTTCGATTGAGTTAATTTTTCTTCTATTGAGTTTTATATACTTGTGTACTGAGATTATCATTATTTATGTCTTTCATATTTCTGAAAGTGTTGTTCGCGGTTACTTTTTTCACAAATTCTTATTTGAGTTAATGATCATAACTTTCTCATGCGTTATTTTGATGTTGAGATTAATGATTTTCATGCATTTAGAAAAGTATTGTTTTCAAACTAAGACTACATATTTTACTGAGTTTGAAAGAGCAAGAGTATTAAGTTTAGTGATATTAGGTATTGAGTTAAAGAATCTTTTGAGAAAAAGTTTGATGAGATGTAAATGATTTTAAAAGTTAACTCTTTTTGATGAAAAAACATGATCATTTGAAATGAGATTGATGTCTCTAAGTTAAAGTCCATTGAGACTAGATGAGACGATATAAGAATATGTTTTGGGAGTAGTATTGAGCTCGATTTGGATAAGAGTATAAATAACTCAAATCCCATAAATTGTGTAGCTAGCGTAGGATTAAGGTCAGGCCTCTCTTTTTCTAAAAGAGGACTTTTATATTGGATCTATTGACATGGATGCCTTTTATCTTAGTAAGGTATTACATTATCCTAGCATCATGTATTTGCTGGTTTCTTCAAATATTCAGATATTAGCTGAGAATAATATTTCTTTATTACGGGTAAACATTCTTAGTTATGTTACTTCTTTTTTTTTTTTTGAAAAAAAAATATGATATTTACTAAAATTTTCTACTGTATTGAGGTCCTAAGTTGAGATCCTACTTTCAATTACTAAACTAGTTAAATCTTAAAGTTACTACGAAAATCTATGAATTTTCAAGTCTTGCTTTAAACTCAAGAAAAGTATTAGCATAAGTATTTTATGAGCAGTGGAGCATGAAACCTATGATTTTAGACAGTTTTGAGAAAAGTTAAAAGAACACTAATTTGGCTAAGTCTCAAAGAGAAGAAATGTAACACCTTTGAGCAAATATATTCTTTAAGTATGAGCATATAATTAATACTTTTTGGGAGTAGTATTGAGCACCAATACCGGTAAGAGTAATAATAACTCGAACTTACAAACTACATATCCAATATAGGATACGACTATACCAAGAGTACAACTCTTCATTTGCTATTGAGATGATCCAGTTCTGGGATGGATTCACTTTCCTAGCACTTTATCCCTTACCCTGGCAAAGTATGGGATGACTTTGGCAGTGTGGGCAAGAGGTTGTATCATCACGAGGCTAATAGTGATGATTGTCGATTAGAGAAACTTCCTAACTTAAAGTAAACTAATCCTTGCATACAGAGTCTTGGTACATAATATTACTCTCAGCATATATTTTATTTATTATTTTACTATCGTATTTGAGACATGCTTTTAATTACTTTTGAGTATAGTGCCTTATCCTGAATTCCCTGTTTTGACTATTTTACATGCTCGCACATTTCATGTACTGACATCTTTTGGACTTGTATTATTTTATGATGCAGACGTATATAACAAAGTCCCTCAGCAGATGCTCCGTTGAGGACCAACACTTCATTCACCTATTGGTGAATCCTCTTACTAGTCAGAGGCTTTGGAGTCTTTATTTCTGTTTCAGTATTTATTTTTAGTTGTTGTTATCATGGCGTTGTCACGATAGTTGTTTCAAATTATCTTAGTTAGATGTTTCATAGACTAGATGACATGAGTTTTTGTTCTTATTTTAAGTTATTGTTCAGATATTTTCTTTGTTTAGTTTGTTGAGATTATTGCAGCCTCTTTAGTTCATTATATCTAAGCCTATTACTTACCATTTAAGTCTTTCGTTGAGTAAAGTAGCCATGCCAAGTGGCTCACTGGGGACAAAAAATAATTCTGGGTGCCGACCACGTCTAGGGTGTAAACTCGGAGCATGATAATTATGCCTTAGCTTTTACTTATGCTCTCTATTCTTGTTATTCTTGAATGCTTATGATATGCTGAGAAGTCTAGTTTATAATTCTCTCGAGAATTTCATACACCTAGGTCTAGCTTGGGTCGTGACAGGTGTTGCATCATTAAATGATATAGATACAAATATTAGAGATCTTCAACAGACGATTCGTTGAACATCTATTTATTCTAAAGAAGTAGCGAGACCTTCTTGCTCTTAAAGGAATTCCTTTTATCATAATTTATTTCATTGTTTTGAGTAGTCGTTTAAGACAGCCATGAGACTGTCCCGACACCTTCTTATAAGTTGATAAAGGCGTCATAAATTGAATAAGGTGATATTAGATTGGAGTTTGTTTTTGAAACTATTTTTATTGATATAGGATTATGATTTGAGCTATATCTGAGTACATTTCATAAGTTATTCTTCTATTGATTATGATGATCAAGAGTCCACTTGAGCATTTCTTGATTTCGTTGAGTCTTTTGTTGATTGAATGAGTGATCAAGCCAAATGATTCGCTTGGGGACCAAAAATAATTTCTGAGTGACGATCACACTTAGGGTATCCTCTCGGGGTGTGTAAAAATATATTTGGGTACTTAAATAGAATTCAAACTCGAGTAACATCTGAATTAATTATTATAGCATCTTATTTAGGTCTTGTAACGGCCTCTTTAATCTCCGTGATGACTTATGCTGATTTATATTCTTCTTTATCTTGTCATTACTTTCTCTTTTTGTAATGTCTATCCTTGACTCATATAAACATACTTGTGAGTAAAATAAACACTAAAATATTCTCTCTTCTTGTTCGAAGTTGTTCTTCTACAAATATTTTTCGAGCAATTGTGTTGAACAAATTTCAAACTTTCAACCACGGAGTGCACTATTTCGAATTGATTAGTGGATCCTTGAAAAACGATCGATCATGATGATTTGCATTTCAATTGAGTCAAAAATCTATGAGGGCACGTGTCTTAAAGTGACCATGGAACCTTGCAGAGTGGTCCATCATGACGTTTGCATCTTAATCAAGCCAGAGTAGCTTCAAGACAATGACTTGTCATGACATATGAATTCAATAAGTTTTTATTGGCTATTTTTATTTAAATTCACTCAAATGATTATTCTATTTTTTCTAGCAAGAGATATTTAATTTTAAGATAAGTTGATTTTCATATTATTTTATTATCAATTTTTTTCCATCTTATTCTTTAAGCATAACGTCTTAATTATATATATATATATATATATATATATATATTTAAAATTGTCTAAATAAAAAAAACTCTACAAGTATCTTGAGACAGATGAATCATATCTATTTCACATATTTAATTAAAAATTAGTAATAATGGAAAAATTATCTTCTTAGTAGAGCTGTCAAAATGGGCTGGGCTGGCCTAACCCAACCCGTCCAACCTTAATGGGCTAGAGAGTAAAACGGGTTAGGACGAGCTGACCCTTTTAACTAAAGGGCCTATACACCCAGCCCTACGCGGGCCACGGGTTGGGATGGGTTGGCCCTTCAACCAAAAGATGGACAACATGAACTTCTTAGAAAGACCATGCAACATTGATAAACACAACACCAATAAATACAAAATTTCACATATCCATGAGTTACTCACACTTTAGTAAAATACTTACAAAATAATAAAATAGGCAAGACATAATATTTGTAGGATTCATCAAAGTAACATACATTACATGTTTTTTATCATAAACAAGACAACAAAAGAAAAATGAAAAATTAGGAATAAGTACCCACTTCAATGCCTAAAATGAAAGTGAAAAACTGTGACGAAGTAATTGCTAAGCCACAGAGAAGAGGAAGATGTTATATTTAATGAAAGTAAAACAGAAAATCTAATGGAGTAGTGGACTAATAAGTAAATCTAAGAGAAACTTACAAAAATGACTATATTTTATGGGTTATGATATTTTTCTAGCTACATTATTATAATTACCTTTAATAGCTACAAGTTACATGAAAAAAAAATAAAAATATGGGCAATCAATTTAGTATTTTACTATTAATATATACTATGTATATGTTGTTAAGGAAAGTATATAACCTTTTTTTTAAAACAGTAACAACAAATTCATTAATTAGGTTATCCAATTTTTAATTGTCAGTCTTCCCTTTATTGTATTAAATATTATTATACAATTTCAATTTTAAGGCTAAATTTGCTTATATTTAATTGTTTTCATTTTTGTCAAGCAAGTTGTATTTTATTTTTGTTCGTTAAAATTGTCAATTTGTTTTATATCTAATGCATTAAATTCTCATGTTATATCCATGTATGTGTGATTTAATTGTTTTCATTTGGTTCAAGTAACAATATTCACTTTTTTTTCGTGAAATATATAAAGTTTCTTTGTATATTTAAATATAAAATGTATATGGATATAATTATCTTCAAATACAAGCAAATACAGAAATTCTAACTTTTGAAAAGTATACCTATGTGGAATGTATTTAGTATTTACATTCAATTCAAAAGCATATGAAAGCATATACTACATATTAGTATCTTTTAATATAAATACATAAGATATAAAATACAAAAATTGATGCAAATACATATGTCTAACTATTTAAAGGCTGTATAATCTTAAAGTGTGTTTGATACTTATCTTTCAATTGAAAAATCACATGAATACAAATATATAACAAGAAACAATACAATTGAATACATTGAAATATTTTTCATACATAACTATATTAATACCAATAAAATATAAGAAAAATTGAAAAAAATATTTAAATCATGGTCAGCAAGTTAGAAACCTTCTACGACAGATTGCTGCAGTATGAAAAGATAACTTAATTGAAATAAATTTTGGGTATAAAATGAAAGTATAATTGATTTGATTTGAAGTTAATAAAGAGAGAAAAGGCAAGAGGAGAAAAGAGAGAGATTGAATATGACTGTACACTTGTTTGATATGTATGGTAAGTGCATATATAATTAATTTTTTGCTATAAAATTGATAATATAGCTATAAACAATAATAATTTTAAACTATAACTGAATATCCTAAATAATAGTATATGTATGCTCTGTAGTGTAGTTTTTCCTAAATCTAATGGGCTAAAGGCCCTGAATGTATTAGTCGCGAAAATGAAATGAGTTGGACTTGATTTTGCAGGTTGGGCCTATGAGGTTAGCAAGCTAAATGAAGGCAAGCTAAAAAACCTCGTTTCTAAATGGGTTAAAAACTTTTAATCCAATCCCACTTAATTTAAGGATTTGGTTGAGCCGACCTCACGGGTCAAGTCCATTTTGACAACTCTACTTCTTAGATTCACCATTATGTCCTTTTTATCAAGATACTTTTCTTGAAATTTTAATCGCATTTTTCTTGTCAATTTTATACATTGTATGCTGACCAAAAAAGTTTATTATATCTTCAAGGGAATTGCCTCTTTTTTTTTTCTTTTTTCTTTTTTTAATGGCCTTCCTTTTTCTTTTGCTTCTTAGGGCCTTAATTATTAGGGTTAGAAAGAGAAAGGACCCTACTGGTTTATCAATTATTCCCGACAAGTGGGATTTATTATAAATTTATAATTGGTTAAGCCAAAAATAGATATTCTTTATGCCCAAATCTAGTATTCTCGTGATTCTTTTTATATGTCGTTTTTACTATAAATAAACGGTCATTAACATATGTCATTTCACAAAATCAATGCATAAAATGACATTGTTCTTCCTATTTTTATCTTTGATAGTTAAAAAATTTTGAAAAGATATATTTGGCTAACTTAAAAAACTAAAAAAATTTGTACATTAAATAAGGGAAAAATAGTAAAGTCATTTTTTTTCTTAATGCAAGTGGCGAGGCGGCTTGAGCACATCAGTGGCCTAAAGCGAAAATTAAATGGAGGCTTTAAACTTAAAAAAATTAAATTAATATATTTTCTTACGAATGTTACTCTTCTATCTCTTTGAAATGCATAATTGTTTTAAAAAATTATAATTAATTTCAATAATTCTTTTTAATTGATCATATAATGATACTCCAGATGTCAAACTTATTCTAATAATTCTTTCTTTTTATACGACATAAATAGTTTTTACTGTAAATAGTATTTACTTAATATTTTTTTCTAAAAAAAATCGATAACCTATTATTATCTAGAATAAAAATTGAGGCCCCTCGAATTTGGGGCGTAGGGCACTTGTCTTTTTCCTAACACGGTCGAGCCATCCCTGACAAGTGCAATCACAAAAGGTGACATATAAAAAGGGCTAAAGAGAGTAGTATCATGGAAAAAGGCAAATACTGTTTTTCACCTTTTGTAATAATTTATGTTTTTTTAATTATTTTATTTGCAAAATTAAGTTTCATTTATTCTCTGTTAATTTGAAGTAATTGAATAAATGAGCACATGATACTAATTAATTAAATTCGAGTATATATGAAATGAAAATATTTATGTAATCAAGTATACATATTCAAACTTTAGGGGAGATTTATGTAATTATTCCAAAAAGAATAAAAGAAGAAAAAGAAATAAATTATTTTACTTGTGTGTCACTTTCAAGTACTAAGGTGCTTTACATTGTCCATATCAAAGAAAATATTAGTACACTTCACAGGTCTATAAATAAATAATAAATTAATAAATAAGCCAACAACAATGGAATTTAATCTTATTAGATAACGGAAACAATAAAGAAATAAAGAAGGAGCACACAATGGAATCCCAACTTTAATTATTTCATAATTATAATTTATTATTTTCCGTGCTTCATAGTAATAATTACTACTATCATTTATTATTTAAAAATAAATAAAAAAAACATAAAATTCTTTCACTATATTATTGCCGTTTTGGAAAGAAAGAGTTAGGTGAAGCAAAGTTTGGCCAAAAAGAATTTCAAGTTATCGCGTCGTTTTTATTCTTCAGTATTATATTTTTGATATTTTTTTTAAAAAAAGAAAAGAGTCACATTTTAAATTTTTTTTGGTTTTTTTATTTAATTGTGTAAATAAGCAAATAAATTCAAAAATTGACAATATTTTTAGCCTAAAGAATTTTCACACTATTTTGTTTCAAATGCAACTTTAGTATTTCGGGAAAATGAATAATGATTAGGTACTTTATTAAATTTGAAATCTAATTACAATGACTCAAACTCAGTAGTATTAATTTTTATATAAATATTTACTAAAGAATTTTTTTTTATCATAATTGATACTTTTTTATAACTTCAATATTTAGCATAAATCAACTAGAATAAATTATTTACATATTAGTGGATATATATAAATCAATCTATAAAAATATGTTTCATGCAAGATTATATGATATACATATTTTAAAATAATAAGTTCATTACAAACAATTATTAAGACAGTCGGTTCACAACCATCTTCAACATTATAAGATGAAGAAAATTTGAACTTTCCTTTTTAGGAGCGCATTTATAAAATGATTAGAACATGTAGCTCTAAAAAACGTATACGACTAATGATTTAAATAATATTCTCATTTTCTTACCCATCCACTTATTTCATAAAAGAATCATAAGAAAGAGTTGGATTTGAATCCTATATAGTCCATTCTTAGTCGATTAAATTTGGCATAGCGATTTATTATTAAACACCTCTTTACCACTCCACTCTGTTTCTCTCTCTTACTTAGCTGCTGTTCTCACTCCTTTTCTCTCTCTCTCTAACTCCATAACCATTCTTACGCGATCTCTTCAAATAACTTTCTCAATTCGAATTCTTGAACTCTGTTTCTCTCTCTATATCTCTCTCTTTCTCTGTTTCTCGGGAAAATCTCGGGTGGGGACAGGGGAAGCTGAGATTTGTCTAGGGTTTCAGTTGAGCTAGTACTACCTGAGAGGGATTCAGGAGGCCAAATCTGAAGCGAGCTGTTGGTGTTCGATATGGGTCAGCAGAGAACTATAGAGGTGAGGTTGGGTGATCTTGCTTTTCAATTTTAGGAACAAGTTTCTGGCTGTTATATATGTTAATCTGTGGTTTTTGTTACTTTTTTTTACTAGTTTAAGTGCATTGTTAGTGTTTTAGATCTGCGTGGAAAGTCTGTGTTTTTTGAGTTTTTAAAATCATGATGATTGCTGTATTCAACGCTGAAAGATCAGTTGCATCATCGGGAAAACTTACCCCAAATAAGTTGGTTTATTTCTAAGAGGAACACTGCTTGCAAAATTGGAGCATTAATTAACCATGGTAAGATTATATGTAAAAGACACTTGTTATGTATCTATTGGTTTGATGCAGACATGGGGAGATGGCAAGAAATGAAAATAGTAAATCTTTTTTTGGCTGTGATTTCTGAAGAAGATTTGGGTACCAGAAATTTCAGCCTTGATAAGTGAGGGTTCTCTCATATTAGGAGACCCATTAATCCTGAAATGGGATAAGCATAAATTAGTAGAAGCAGGTTGAGGAGACTCATTTTTGAGAGGCGGAAAAGGAAAATAAATTTTGAGTCCACCCTTTCAAGGTTGTTGTCAGAAAGACTCATCAGGAAGGGAAAAAATATTGGTGTCAAAATGGAGTTATTTCTTCGAACCAGATCATGGGTACTACTTCATGTTCATGGCTGATTAGTGTTTAATTGGTTTACTAGGGAGTTTTTTGTAAAATTGCTTAGTTATCTGTAATATGTAAATAAATAAAGATCCAGGGTGGGAATTTCTGTTTTATCATGCGGATGATTTATAAGTGTAAGTTATATTGTTGGAACCAAACTATCTGTTTAGTGAATCAATAAGAAGGTGAAAAAAGGTTTGATCATCTCATCTTACTTGTGCTTGAACAGAGTCTTATCCACTTGGTCTCTAATTGTCTCTCTCCACATCCTTTTTTGATGAACTGACATAGGAATTGGTTATCATATTTTGTATCATGAAGCTGAATGCTTTAGTTGGACCAATTCTGTCATCTGTAACTATGTAAGCATGTCCTTGGTTGTGGTGACACACAACAACCATTCCTGAAAGACCAGTCTTTCTTCTAAGGATGCCGGACTGGCTGACTGATCATCCCGGGGGGAGTGACACTGTGAGGTGGATAGTTTATCTGGGTGGATCGATAACATGCCTATGTTGGAATATTTTTATCTAATATTTATCTTTAGAAATTTTAATTTCAAATATATGGAGGGATTGACATAGGCATTATAGCAACAGATTAAGATTCTATTATCTCCAAGTTCTTAACTAAAGCATGCTAGTCTTTTTCTGCTTGCAGGTGTATTGCCCAATATAAGGCTGGATATTTGGAAATTATGTTGTAGTAAGTTATCTATTGATTTTGCTAATTTTTAGCATAAGGAAATATGCCTTCATGGTGGAAATCATCAAAAGAAGCTAAGAAGAAACCGCCCAAAGAAAGTTTTATTGATACATTGCATCGCAAGTTTAAGAGTCCAGTTGAGGTTAAATCTCCTGGTAAGTCAGGAGGCTCTCGAAGGCATAGCAGTGACATTGCTTCTGAGAAGGGTTCTCTGTCTCAAGCACAGTCAAGAGCGTCATCACCTTCTAAACATGTATCAAGATGTCAAAGCTTTGCCGAAAGGCCTCTGGCCCAACCACTACCCCTTCCCGGACTGCGTCCAGCAAATGTAGGTAGGTTGGATTCTGGAATCAGCCCATCTGCAAAGTCCAGAGTAGAGAAGGCCTCAAAGCCATCCTTGTTTCTGCCTCTCCCCAAGCCTGCATGCATCAGGCACAGACTGGACCCTGCAGATACAGATGGAGAGCTTGTCTTTGCATCTATTTCAAGTGAGTGCTCTATTGAGAGTGATGATCCTATTGATTCACGTCAACGAAGTCCACTTGCAACCGATTATGAAACTGGGAGCAGAACTGCTGCTGGTAGTCCTTCCAGGTTAGCAAATGCAGAAGGTCATTCCAAGAAAATTTGGTCATTATAGATTCTTTTCCTTCAAAAGTCAGTTCTTTTCCTTTGGCAGGCCTTAATTGCTTTGGGTTGTGGTTTTCTTGCTAAAACATTGGTGCTTTCTTTTGATAAGTAAATATAGTACCTTGATTGACACAATTCTTTTTTTGTTGGTTTTGAAGTTTGGTTGTTAAGGATCAATCTGCTGTTGGACAAGTCAGCTCAAAAGAAATGACAAGACCAGTTAGTCTTTCCCCAAGTAGAAATGTTTCCTCTGTATCTCCTAAGAGAAGACCTTTAAGTAGTCATGTGACCACTCTACAAGTGCCTCCTCCTGGAGCCTTTTGCAGTGCTCCTGATAGTTCTATGTCAAGTCCTTCTAGAAGTCCTATGAGAGCTGCTGCAAGTGAGCAAGTTACAAGTTCTACTCTATGGGCAGGAAGGGCTTATCCAGATCTTCCTTCACTTGGATCTGGCCATTGTTCAAGCCCAGGATCTGGTCAGAATTCTGGACATAATTCAATGGGAGGAGATATGTCTGGACCACTGTTTTGGCAGCCTTGTAGAGGAAGTCCAGAGTACTCTCCTATTCCTAGTCCTAGGATGACTAGTCCGGGACCTAGCTCGAGAATTCAGAGTGGTGCTGTCACACCAATTCATCCCAGGGCTGTTGGTGGAGCCTCTGAATTGCAGACTAGTTGGCCTGATGATGGAAGACCACAAAGTCACCCTTTGCCTCTTCCTCCTTTGACAATTTCCAACGCTTCGCCCTTTTCACATTCCAATTCAGTTGCAACATCTCCCTCGGTGCCTCGAAGTCCAGGTAGAGCCGAGAACCTTGCTAGCCCTGGCTCTCGTTGGAAAAAAGGAAAATTGCTGGGAAGAGGCACATTTGGACATGTTTTTGTTGGTTTTAATAGGTATTTCATTGACCATGGACTTTTGAAGTAAATACAAATCCAACATGTTACTATGCATGCCCATTGGTATGTGAAAATCAAAGATTGACAGCCTAAAGATTTGTTTATTACCTGGCCTTTTTATTCTGCAGTGATAGTGGTGAAATGTGTGCAATGAAGGAGGTTACTTTATTTTCAGATGATGCGAAGTCGAAGGAAAGTGCAAAGCAGTTGGCCCAAGTAAGTTTATCATATAAGCAACACTCTAATGAAGGTTTAGTGTTTGTGGACTGCTTAGAATTGTTGGTTCCTGAGTCATAATATATTAATTTATTTTCATTTTTGAGTATGCTCTTATGTTCATGTATTTTGCAGGAGATTACATTGTTAAGCCGATTAAGGCATCCAAATATTGTTCAGTACTACGGGACAGAAACGGTGAGCTTCAAAGAATATTAGCAGTCTTATCAATTAAGATCTATATATTTTAATTAAATAATTTGGTCCAATTGCAGCACTCCAAATCTTAGATCTGATCTAAGTGGGGAATGGTTATAAACCTTACCATATGAGAGCTATATACTTTTGCTTGCCGGAAATTTTTCATGTTTTGCAGCTTTCCTTTCTTCTGAATTGTTTACCTCAATCAGGTTGGTGATAAACTGTATATCTACTTGGAATATGTATCGGGTGGGTCCATTTATAAGCTTTTACAAGAATATGGTGCATTTGGAGAAGCGGCGATCCGTAGTTATACTCAACAAATCTTATCAGGACTTGCATATTTACATGCTAAAAACACAGTGCATAGGTAATAATGCTTTTTGGGTTGAGTCATTTATGTTAAGTTTAATTCTTTTAGCAGTCTTTACCTGCATACCCTCATTCCTCATTGTCTAACTCTGCATTTTCGCAGAGATATTAAAGGAGCAAATATTCTTGTTGATCCAAATGGGCGCATAAAGCTAGCAGACTTTGGAATGGCAAAACATGTAAGCTTACACATAGACTTCTAAGGGTGTTATTTCATTAGATGATCTCGATTGCTGTATGAAATTATCAATTGGAGATGGCATATGGATTTTTTCCCCTTCAAAATCTACTTTTCCATCTAATCAATGTTGCTATTGGAATGAATGTACCTCTTTCTAATCATCCGACTTCTTCCTTGTTTTTGGAGTGGTAGTTCATAAATACAGAATTTAATACATTAAGTAATGCACTTGTGTTGTTGTCAACCTTGTGCCATCTGGATACTTTTCCCTCTGCAGGTGTGCTCTTCAGGCAGAAACTCATATCTTTATTTTTTCAAATCACAAATTTGCAGATCACAGGGCAATCATGTCCATTATCATTCAAGGGAAGTCCTTACTGGATGGCCCCCGAGGTCAGGATTTGATTTGGGAAGTATTTAGAAGTTTTTTGTGTTCCTTGGTTGTTTATATTTTGACTCCAAAATGCCTCTTTGCTGTTGTTTCAGGTTATAAAGAATTCTAGTGGCTGCAACCTTGCTGTTGATATATGGAGTCTTGGGTGCACTGTCTTAGAAATGGCTACATCAAAGCCTCCTTGGAGTCAGTATGAAGGGGTGAGTAATTTTGTTGAGAGACCATTATTTGAGCATTTCCTGCCTTGTTTTTCTTCTGGAAATTTTATGCAGATTAATGTTTTGCCATAATTTAGTTTGAGATTGCAAAAAGTTGTGCAGTGCCAGTTCATTTCCCTGACCTATAATATGTGGTGTTTTATGTCTTCTGGCCCAAAGGTTGCTGCTATGTTTAAGATTGGAAATAGTAAAGAGCTCCCAGCTATTCCAGAACAGCTCTCAGATGAAGCAAAAGATTTTGTGAGGAAGTGCTTGCAGCGTGAGCCCCGTCATCGTCCTACTGCTGCTCAGCTATTGGAGCATCCTTTTGTGAAAAATGCTGCAACTCTGGAGAAGCCAAATATTTCTCCTGCACCTTCAGATCCTCCATGTGCAGGAGCAAATGGCATAAAACCTCTGGTACACGTCTGTTCTTTTTTTTGTCTTCTTTTCTCTCTGTTGTCAAGACATTGGAAGTCATTTATCTTTCTTTTCAGAAACAGGAAGGCTGTGCTGAGATACTGATAAAAGTACACTGGCACATTTGTTCTTCTGTGTCCATAAAATGATTCTGGATCAGCAATTAGTTTTGGCAAAATTAACTGATTGGTTACATGTATCCAAGAGTCAGGCTTTGTTTATTTGAAATCGGTTGATGGCATATATTCTCAAGGTTCTTTCATGTTTAAGACTAGTTGAAGTATATTTGAAACGCATACAGTACCAACGCAGATGTTGATAATAATGTACTGGAATATGTATTCGATTCTATGAACTTGTCGCATATGATTCAAAGATTGGTTAGTTCTAAAAATTTGATTGATTCCTTCTGGAAAAGTAAACAATTTAACTGATATGTAGATATGGTAAGATTTTTTATTATTTGATGTGTGCTATATAGTCTGTGTACTGGAGTTCGTAGCTTATTGTAAGATGGGTTCTTGCAATAAACAACAACATACCCAGTTCGATTCCATAAGTGGGGTCTGGGAATGGGTTCTTACAGTCATGAACATATTTTTCTTCATCAATTAGTTTCTGTTATCTGTTTTTATTATTTTTTTTGGAACTACATGCCTTTTTTTGGATATGAATTTTTAACTATCAAAAATACTTGAAAAGAAATAAAAGAAAATTATTAAGACAAGTTCATTTCAAAAGGAGGAACAGGGAGAAACTTTCTACTTGCTGACCAGTTCTATTGCTTCTGTCCTGTGGCTAAAAGCTTCTTCTTTTAACGATGTTAACAAGCTAGATTCATTTCGATTGCCAAGTAAACTTGAAATTTAGTGTTGCTTCCATCCTCTCTTTTCTTCCCCCGTATTTAATTGAAATCAAAGAGGGTAAGATGATGTCTGTGTATGTGCCTTCTTAAGAATACATGTTTCTCATGGTAGAATGCCATCTCTTTCGTCTTGGCTTTCCTTGAAGGTGCAATTTGATTGCCCCTGATCTTATATATAGTATTCAGCCTCAAGTGGAATTGATGAGCTTAGTTCTTCTTAGCTTCTTGATTAATAACATAGTAAGAAGCTTCATCCTTTGAAAAAAGAAAGTATAAGTGAGCCTTTACAATCAGAAGGAAAGAAGAGATATTGACTTGCTTTTAGCTTCTTGATTCATTACAGAGTGAGCGGGCGGATCTAATGTATAAGTTATTGGTTTATCCAAACCAAGTAGATTGGGATCGAGCCCTGTACATATGTTTACTTATCCAGTAAATAATACAGTGAATAGATTTTGAAACTCATAATGTTCAAATCCTGGATCCGCTGGTATGTATATATATGTGTGTGTGTGTGTCTCTCTCTCTCTCTCTATATATATATATATAGAGAGAGAGAGAGAGAGAGAAATAGGAGCAAGTGAACCTTTTCTTGGGAGAAGGTGAAATGTCCACTATATATTCGTAAGAATCAGCACAAATTTTTGGGCTGGAAGCCAAAAAGTGAGATTTATGTCAAGAGAACAGAAGAGCAAAAATACAATCCTTGTTGAACAATGAGCTTAAAATGAAGCAAGTGAACTTTTATGTTTAAGAAAATGAAAATTGTCTGGTTTCGTTAGCTGTAAGGAGATTTAGATGGAAGATGCTCATGGGGCTGGATATGAGAGATGGTAAATGCATATTAATGCTACCACTCTATTAGTTGTACTATTAGATGTTCCTATCTTTGTTCTAGCACCAGTATGAGGTGGTTTTTCTTCCTCAGAACAGATTGTCTTCATTAGTCCTGTGTTAGAATATCTAAAAGAGATGGGACTAAATCATCCCTACTTTACTTATCCGTTCGTGTCAAATTGCTGTCACTTTTCTCTTCTACACACTCCTTAAGATATCTTTAATTGGAAGGTCTCTTTTGACTATTTTACCCTGATTTATGTCTTAATATATAATCTCTTCATTAAATATTTACTCCATTGAGGATTTTTATTCTTCAAGAATAACTACTACTGAGGATAAAATGGAAAAAAGAGAACCAATTTTATCTTGAACTTCTATAATGACAAATACTTTGAGATAAGTATTTTTAGAGATCATGCTAAATAATATTTTTTTTTTTTTTGGGGTGGGGGTAGGGGGTGGGGTGGAGGGTGTATATATAAATTCATGTCTGAATGCACTGAATAGTAATTTCAAGTGAAATTTGCAGTATGACCAATGACATGAACATTATAAATCTCCATCTTGGACTTCTGTGGCATGGCTTAATCTTACCATTTGTTCTTTATGAATCTCAGGGCATTGGACAGGCAAGGAATATTCCTACATCAGAATCAGAAAGACTTGCAATCCACTCATCCAGAGTGTCAAAATCTAATTTTCACTGCAGGTCTTTTCTATCGATCATTTTATATTTCTTGAGTTCTCTAATTTTCTGAGAATTTTTATAAATTCTTTTAAAAGAAAGCAGTTGCCATTCAAATTTAATTCTGATTATACTAGACAAAATAATGAAGTTGGTACTCATCTTGTATGACCGCTGATATTTTCTTTGATCTTCAGTGACATCCACATTACAAGAAACATATCATGCCCCGTCTCGCCAATCGGTAGCCCTCTTTTACATCCAAGGTCACCTCAACACCTAAACGGGAGGTTGTCTCCCTCACCTATATCAAGTCCCATCACCATGTCTGGCTCATCAACACCGCTCTCTGGAGGGACTGGTGCTATTCCATTTCATCACCTTAATCAGTCAGTTTACCTACAGGAGGCAGCACCACATCCGCAGAGTCCTTACATGAATGGCCCTTCTTACTGGGATCCTGATGTTTTGCGAGGGCCACCATCAGGATCTCATGCTTTCCGGGAATTGGCATCCTCTCAAAATGATGCTCTTGGAAAGCAGTTCGGGAGGACTACAGGAGGAGAGCTTTATGATGGGCAGTCGGTTCTGGCCAATCGGGTGTCTCAGCAACTCTTAAGGGATCATGTGAAATTGGTTCCTTCACTAGATCTAAACCCTTGTCCTCCTTTGGAAGGCAGCACAGGTGAAGCATGATTTTTTCTTTGTCAGATAACAACATTCATGGGAAACTTTCCAGTTTCATTGTTTACTATCGGTGTACGTTGGTAACTTTGAAGGAAGCTGATTTGCACAATAAGGATCCCACAGGGGGAAACAAGGAAACAAAATAGCATCTTGAGCAGAACTTTATCCACTGTAGAGATCAATCAGCTGATCTTATTACCTCCGTCCACCCTTGGGTTGAGTGTTGCAAAGATGAAGCTTACTTCCAGTGAATCTTTTGACCTTCATTGTAGCATCCGTGGATGGTGAATTAGTTTGTAAAATGTTAAGAGTGTCTAAGATTGGATTTGATAACTGAATCTGAGTCATGAAAGGAGTCGTTGCTTGTGGAAGCTAGCTTCAAGTGATTCAATGTATAGCTGATCCTTCAACATGACATTTGTGGTACCAAACTTGTATATTTATGCTGTCCCATAGAGAAGAGAGAACAAAAGAATCAAGCGTTGAAATTAAATAGGATTAGGGCCCTTTGTCTTCCTCCTCTATGCCCTTTGGGGGCAGGAGGTTGGGGTTGCTGTACAGTGAACAATGAACTGAAAATATTGCTCTGATTAAACAGAATCAGAGATGACAGCACATTTCTGATCAACATTTTGGCTTTGACTGTTGCTGGTGTCTTAACTGAGTCAAACTTCTAATATGTCATAATTTTAATGCCTGGCTCCAATATTTATATAGATGCACAAGATCAGTTGATTGGGACTAAATTAGGCTAGTCTAGTTAAATGCCATGAATACACCATAGATGAGGTGACGAGCGTCACCAAGTTATGGTATTCAAGTGGAGGGGTCAAGGTGAGTTCATTATTCACTGCATAAAGTTCCTCATTAAAATAACACTCAAGTGACTATATGTTCCAAATGCACAACATGGGATGAACTCAGGCCTCTTGGTCTGAGATTTCCAGTGTGTAATGCTTTAGATACACAGCCACAGCATAAAAGGAAAGCTGCCTGGTAATGTACACAAAAGCAAGGGTATGCAATGTTAGTGAACTAAGCTCATGGTAAAATCCCACAATCTTTTCGCCAATTCAGCATCGTTAGCCTGGGGGCTCGTCTCAGCTATGTTGCAGTCCGCGTAGTATTTGCCAGTTACACCTTTCACATCAGGATGCAAAGCCACATAGCATGTTGTTGCAGCTCCCTGCAGAGACAAACAATGTATAATATCTAGAATCTAGGGTGACTCTTTATTCAAGGAAATATAATAGCACTCTCTTTATATCACTTCCATTTGGAAAATAACCAATGAATCATGATTTCAAGTTAAATTTAAGTTCTAGAAACCACATCTTTAGATGTCTCATTTCACAGCATTCCGTTGCCCTTGAGCCAGTTTAAAACAAAAGAAATTAAACTTCAAGCACTCCACAATTACCTGCTGAACATTTTTCATCACACGCTTTCCAATGACATTAACAATGCCTGCATCGCATCGAAAAGGAAAGTGGATTAAACAGGCATAGTCATTGTGTAGAAAAAGAGTTGATGCAGAAAGGCTGGTCACAGGACCCCAAACTATTTATTCATTATTCTCAGGGTTTATGAATTTGAAGTGAGATTGACGGAATTATGAAGATAAAAGTCATAAACAAAGTAGCAGTGTTATGGTATAGATCTTGTTTATATTTCTCTTTAAACTAAAATTACGTAATTCTGTAAGTCAAAAATGTGTTTTCATCATACATCAGCTCTACTCTTTATGATTTTACTCTGGATTAACATGGTATACCTTATAAGTTGATACTTGTTTGCACTGTGACTATGGAGAATCAGCAAGGTGCTCTGAAAGTTTCAAAGATAAATGGAGATACTACGCTGCAGTATATTGGATTCATAAAATTCATTTCTAGTACTTATTGCCTTATTGGTTACTTACATAGAGAACCCAGAATACAACATGGCACAAAAGATCTGAGAGAGGATCCTTTGTTAATTTCAGCATGCCCTCAAAGAGCATACTTGAGCAGTAATAAAGATAGATGGAAGATGAATAAGCATGCAGTCAAAATCAAGAGGTTATAAGTTCGACCAAAGGTAATGACATGATTATCTGGCTTCCATCAAATGTAAGTAACAAGTTTACAAACGTTAGTTAACAAGACACAAGCAACACATGTCAGAAACAAGCCACTGAGGAGACCCACTATGGACAATTTTACGAGCCTTTGGACAAGATTTGGCTTGTTAGATGCTTACAAGCTCAAGAAAGCATCATCAGACAGGTGTGGTTCATTCTCAACATCAGCAATTTCAACTTAATTCCTCACCTATAAAGTCATGAAGCAAGAGCACAATGCAAGCAATCAAGAGTTATACCATTCAGTTGAGCTTTACATGTAGCATCCATGCAGAGATAGGCAGAACACATGACTCAGAAGTCAAAGAGATTACCACTGATAATGCTGTGCTGACGAAAAAGGTTGGTGGCAATGGCTCCTGGATGAAGTGAATTCACTGTAATCTCCACACCCTCATCCTTTTCAAGAAAGCGACCACATTATTATTATTCCTAAAGGAAATGTCCGCATTGTTATTCTTAAAATGGATAAAGAGCTTATCGTCTACTTATAATAGATATTCATGTGAAGCAAGTACCAAAAGTTTCTGTAAGCCTGGAAATATTAATTAAAGAGAGGATCCGATATTACTACCTCACGCTTAATCAGAAAAGAAGAAGAATCAACTTATGCCAATGTCTATTCGAGGAGTCTGGGACTTCAATGTTTGTCAGATAAAAGTTGCAACTCAAACAATGTAAGACGCAATATCACAGGGACTGAAATGGTTGATGCTTCCTCGAAAACATTTGTAGCGAGTGCTGAAATTTATCGGTTTTGCTTTAAGTACTCTTTTAGCAGGATGTACAATGCCAAAACATTTCTACCATTATGGTATGCCACTTGCATTGTTCAATCTACTCCAGGAAAATATCTACACTTAAGGAGGTTTCAGTCTTCATGGAGAATCCATATGACAATAACTAGGTCTGGATGATAGTCTCAAATTTGGCATATTGAAATGATACATCTGTATATTCTTGTAGAATACTTTTACCAGATGTATCAGAAAATTCAATCTTCAAACACATTGAACTGTTCACTTTATCAGTGTGTACCTTCAGATGTCTAGCAAGTTCATTAGCATGCAGCAAATTCGCAAGCTTTGACTGACCATATGCAGACAGTCCATTATACCTGAGAATCATTCATCCACATAAGACCAAGCCTTTGACGACATTTTCTAGGCATAAGCACATTTCATCTATTTTTCCAACAACATAAATCAACATCACTCATGACTGCACATAAATGATCAATTACTTTGGCTAAAACACCTTTGTCATCACTAAGAACCAGGGACGATTATTTTTCAAAAAATTTAAATACATGTAGGGCATAAATATTTTCCAGTAGTCACACATGGTCGATGATAAGACAACAAAGAAATTAGGGCCTATTCCTCACAGATTCTCACACTTAATAAGAGAAAAGAATGGGAGAATCACAATGATAAGTTCCTTATGGTTAGTTCTTTACTGATACAGTGTGCAGTGTATACAACAATCTTTCTCGCTAATATATATGAGTTAAATTTTTAGCGAAGAAAATCGAAGACTCAACAACCAAAGAATTAGCACTCAAAAGATTGTCAGTAGAGCATGTTCACCCTGATTGATCATTAATCTTGTCAAACCGAATTCCTTCACGGTAAGAAAATTTGTGCCGACGTGAGGAGACATTAACAATCCTTCCTTCTTTTCTACTCTGACAAGCCGTTCTTTTCATGGTGTCTAGCAGTAAATTTGTCAAAAGGAAGTGGCCTGCAATAAAATATAATCTGTGAATCATTTAGAGTGATACAATTTGATTTTGATATCATCAAAAACATAATTTGCACACAAGATGTCATTAAGATATGAAGAAATCGAAGAATATAGCACTTCACCAAATGAAGGAGAACTATGACAGTAGAACATTTAGCATTCAACACTAAACACACCAACTAGGATACCCCACATTAAATGATACTTAACTAGAAAAGATGTCATAATGTTATGCAAAAATCTATGAAACACAGCCTCACAAACTGAGGACTATGAGCACTAAAAACAAAGGAGTAACACTTTAAACATAAGCCAAGCCAATTTTCTTTGTCAAGACATGGTAATCATCTAAGTTAAGCAAACCATGAACTGAACATCACAGTCGGTCTAACAAGCAGGACATAGATTGTTACACGATAAACACTTCGTCAACAAAATTGACCTCATAATTCCAGTGTTAAGGCCCAAGGGTTAAATCTTCATAGGAAATACCCAGTCTTTACATTCTCATTTTCGTTGACTAGTTCATTTAAGCGTTGAGTAGTAGGAAATGTCGTGCATCTTACCAACATGGTTTGTTGCAAATTGCAGCTCAATCTTATCCTTGGAAAGTGCGAATGGGGTTGCCATGATTCCTGCATTATTACTTTGCCACAAGATTGCAATTATCTAGTTACTTCTGTGCTCATCAGTCAGCCTAAAAGCAAGTTAAAACACAAGTACCATGAGTATGAATGCAAGTTCTGTTCACCCAATGGTGGTGGTAGGAAGGGTCAAATAATATAATCTGTAACTTAATTACCAGCACACTGAATTTCACCATATTAGCAACCAAATCTGAATAGCCTTGGATTCAGTCTGTCTCCTTTTTAGGTATTATTAAGTAGAAAGGACATGCAGCTATTATAACCTATGATGAATTATCCCTTCTCGAGACAATTAAAAGAATAAATAGTTTGTTAATAGAAGTGAAAACTGATAATAGAAATTAGTATCACTGCTTACATCATATTCCTATGTTTCAATAATGTTTTGTATCATCTAAAACCTCGTGATGGAACATGAAAAAGAGGTCCAAAAAGGTTGCATTACATTATACATAGTAATATAAATTGCTCACTTTTGAAAACTGAATGTTAATTTTGTATTGTCTGAATCATGGAGTACGGCATATGAAAGAGTGATCTCCATATTTATATTGAACACAACAGAGAAAAGGAAGACTTAATCATATTTACAACAGAGAAGGAAAACTCTGGAGATAAACCAAAGAAATTCAATAAGTCACATTTAAGGAATTACAATTCATCAAAATGCTTCCTACAATATTTATTGACTCACTTATTCAATTTAGTGTAATGTCTAGCTGCTTTTACTTAAAAATTCGCATGGAATGTATTTTTGAACTTAATATATTCAGTAAATCTCATATCTACAATTGCCTAAACATTCAAGACATTCTATTTCAACTGTCAGATTAGGTTACCTAATAATATAGACCTGGAACATGCTGTGTTTGAGAACTAACACATAACAACCGTTAGCTACCCTTGAAGTCTTTTTCACTTCTTCGGTTTCTCTTGTTTAATTGTTTACATACATACATCTATAGTTTATGCCCGATAAACCACGCCTTTTATTAAAACTTAGGGATAGAAATGTGCATGACTCACAGCAGATCTGTGTACTTTCTCTAATACAAGATTCTCATTTTTGGAGAATTTAAATTATGCATGGCCCTTTAACCCTCTCAACATCAGTAGCCAACATACTTCCATCCTGACCTAGTACTGCATCCTCCTAATTGAACTACTGGAGAGGTCATAATATCCTCTGCAGTACACCTAATACAGCTTAACAAAATTTAAATTAAAAAAAAAGCCTCTGGTATAATTTTATAAGGAAGAGTACAGAAAATAACTAAAACAAGACAAGTCGACTGTTATCCATTTTCTTCTTACATAAGCAGGTTTAGAGGAAGGCCTAAAGAATTGTAATTTGATGCGAAATTCCTCACTGATGCAAGTGAACTGAGATCCAACTCCAAGGCAACAATTTTAGCTTGAGGGACATCTTTAATTATTTTCTCTTTAATCTGTTCTCCAGCAGAGATATTCCTAACCCCCATAATTACATGCACACCTCGCAATGCAAGAACACGTGCAGTTTCTTCACCAATTCCACTCGATGCTCCTGTTTAACATCACGGATGTGAAAGTGTGTAAATAGTAGCACAAATCCACAAAGACGAAGAGAATACTGAGAGATGGCCAGTTCTCAAATACTACAACATTTCTGCCTCAATCCCAAACCAGTTGAACTATTGGGCTGAGCTACATGAATCCTTCATACACATTCTTCTCTATTTGGTTTCCTCATTCCACAGGATCATACAAAATTCATGCAAATTAATCAGTCTTATTCTTCTTTATGGAATATACAATTGGGTAAGTATATAGGATACATGAATCTACTCCCTCCGTCTATCTTTACTTGTCCATTATACTAAAAATAGATGTCCAACAATACTTGTCCACTTTATAATATCAATAGATAACTTTAGGCTTAGTTCCTAATTTACTCTTATTCTATGTTACATTTTTCAATACGTTGTTTCATTTTATATTCAAAGAGTAATTTGATAAAATCACTCTATCATTTACTACTTCTTCATTCTCTGCCAAGCCAATAGTGGACAATTATTGTTGGACGGAGGAGTATTTCGAAACGAATTTCAGTGGCTAAGCCACATGTTTCCATCCAACCTTCACTCAAAATTACACTTATGTAATTTTTTTAAATTTCTTGTATGTTTACTATTTACTATATTTTGATACCCCCATTAAAATCCTAGTTAATATTATGATTGGCCTGAAGAATTAAGAGGCAAAAATTGCACCTTTTTTGTGTTAATTCTGGGTCATGAAGAAAATTAGAAATCAGAAATACATTATGCAAAATCTATTATAATGGGGAGGTTCAACTTCCAATTTCCATTTCCCATTTGAAATTGAAAGAAAGAGTGGAACCTGTAACAATGGCAGTAAGATGAGAGGCATCAAGTCCTTGTGTAACTTCCTCAGCAGTTGAATTTGGGGAGAAGCCAGAAGGGCCCTTTTTGTTAAGAAACCACATTTTTGATTCTTCTTTCTCAAAGTTACAACACTCTTGTCACATTAACATATCCTTTCTTCTACCCTAACGGATATGTTATCTTATATGGATAACTAATTTCATGACTAGTTTTAATATTATTTATCCTATTATTTGCACATGAATAAGTGATCATATATATACATCCATTAATTTCATAAAATATCTCAATTATGGGTTACTCTATTACCTTTTGACAAGTATTTTAGATTAAAATACTTTTTAGTAATTATGATAATTGAAAATGGACGAAGAGAGTAACAATTTTGAGAAAAATTGTAGAAACATAATCAGGCTCTTTAGCTATAATTTGTTTATTGTAATTTATAGCTACATGTTATAAAGAGAAAAAAGACGAGCGAGATTGAAAAAGGGAAGACGGAGGCGGGTGAGCGAAGGGTAGGAGAATAGAGAAAGACGCATTGTATTTGTATGTGAGAGAGAGAGAAAGAGAGCGCAATGAATACAATTATATTAATGTTATATCAATGAATATAATAGTATCAAGTTCAAGTTAATCAACGAATATAATTGTATTATGAATTGTATATATATAACTAGTATGTATATGTATCAATGAGTATAATTTTATTAATGAGTACAATGTATATGATAAATAAATAATAATTGTATTAATATTGTATTTCATAATAAATTGTATTTGCATTCATGTGTAATTGTATGCTGCTATTGCCACGTGTGTTTTTGTATCACTGAAAGAAACTATTCATCTACTGTTATGTATATTTGTATTTGTTGCCTTCTGTGTTTGTATTTGTATTTGATGCCCTGTGTGTATTTGTATTTGTCCGTTAAGTGTCTTTGTATTTTAATCATTCAAAATGATTTGTATAGTTGATAATTATTATTCATATTTGTATCATTGACTATACCTGTGACTCGATTGGTGAAATCGTATCTCTCCCTCCAAAAGCATGTTAGCTTTTATGAAAGTTTTAACAACTTATGGACTAATTAAAATATTAGCAATTTTATATAAAATTGGGTCGATACTTCCACATATTATCGGTAAGGTATTAGGAGACATGTTACTATTTATATTTGTATTGAGAGAGAAAAGAGGAGGGGGGGGGGGGTTAGGAGATTGGAGGGAGGAGAGCGAGCATATAGAGGCAAAAAATTGCTATGAAATCTTAATTATAGTTATGAACTGCAATTCTTTCAAACTATAGTGATGTAAGTTAAATACATAGTACATATTTGCTTTACTGCGTAATTTTTTCAATAGCTTACATTAGAGTTGTCAATACAAGCTAATGGGCTAGCGCAAAATATAAAATTTGACTGGTCAAGCTGGACCAATCGATCATTTAAATGAATCTTAAAGTAGTCAGCTCAATTCAAGTACCCTATATGAGTTGTAAGTCTTGTCAGACCAATTTGCTTTAAAAAAATAATTATATATATAAGATAGTATTACATGGTGTAAATTACAAAGCATAAATAAAATATTTGACTTGAATTTCTAATTTTGATAATTAAAATTTTATTAATTACTTTCGCTATAATCGATTATACAAATCTTCTTCCAGGATTCTTGATGGTTGAAGAAAAATGGCTAGTAATGGAGAGCACACTTCTTAGTCGAGTGATCCAACCCCTGTTAAGACTACACATATTTCAGGAATGAAGAAAAAATAATTCAAGAGTTAGGCTTCATAGAGACAAATTTTTACCTTGATCCCCTTAAGACCTTGGAGTTGTGCGTTACAAGTAGGATGGTATATCGGTGGGTTCGGTTCGACTTTAAAATTTAGCAATTTAATTTATCGTTTGTATTTATGTTAAATCGTTATAGAATCATCAAGATATTGACTTATTGATTGTTATCGGTTCGGTTATCGGTTTAACCGTTAAGATTTGACACAAACTTTTTACTGAAAATTGCTTAAAAACAAGGTGACAAACCAAATGAACCATACACATGAGTTAACACATTGCATTTTGCTCAAAAGCTAGAGTTTGAAATTGTCAAAAATAAAAGTAAAAAATTTTCAAGGACTTTATATACCTAATGATATAAATATAATTATTTAATTTATTATCTGGTTATTAGTTAGCCTGTTAAGAAAAAACCTAAAACTATTAAGAATCAATAACTCAATAATAAAAAAATTTAAATCATGTTTAAACTGTCAAACTAATAACTTATTATCAATAAATAAATAATTTTTTTCAATTCAAATAATCGATTTTGGTTAAGTTTTGAACAGCTCGAGTTAGAATAGATAAGCAGCTTATTATTATGTCTGTTACCTGTTTTTAGTATTCACTGTATTAGGGGGATTATATTTCTCAAATATAGATATATAGTATAGTATAATAAAAGAGGTGTCCTCTTTAGGATTTATGTGACATTTTTCATATTTAGAGAATCAAATAATAGTTTAAGTTTGACCAAGTATTTGTGCATTGAATTTTCAAAATTTTTGAAATCAAATTTGTATATTTCTAAACTACGTAAAAAGTACTATTTATGAAATATTTAAAAAATATGTAAAATTTTTATGATAAAAAAGAAATTGATTTGAATCTCAAAATATTAAAGACGCCACATAAATTGGGATGATGATTGGAAGCTAAAAAGTGTGTGTGTGTGTGTATATATATATATATGGAAGTATGTTGACAATTCTGCATAATAATAAAAATTGTCAAGTTTTTGTGATTTTTAAAAGGATGGCATACAAAATAAAAAAGGAAAGAAAAAAAGTAACAAGTTGCTTAATTAATAGGAGTAGCTAATTGCCATAATATCTGGGACACACCCCATGTTAATATGGCCATCATCATAGAAATATTGCACACATCATTGAAATTATAAATAAATTACTCATTTAATAGCTAAATATAGTTAGAGAGTATTTGAAAACTCCATAATCAAATTAAATGACTATATAAATATGTACTATTATTAATGGTGTCAAATAAAGTAAGATGAACTAGGAAGAAACGTCGAGGTGTTTCAATTTATTTCACAAAATGTGTGTTTGAGATGGTAAAAGGTTGACATTTGAATATGTCCAATAATTTGATTAATCCAAAATTTCAAATAATTGATGAAAAGACTGGGTCTTTGGTCCAGTTATATACTATGTAAATAAGTTTCTTATAAAATAATAAATAAAAACTCAAAAAGCGTTCGGAGTTTATCAAAGTGTAAGATAGTTAAGCCAACCAACTAAAATATATCATCTCGTTTAATTTAGTTATACACATCCATCTCATTTTATTTCTGTATTAGAATATCAAGAGAATAATAATATTTTTTTCTATTTTATTCTTAATATTAATTATTAATTTCTTAAAAAAATGCATATTATGGATAAGCAAAAATGCACTGATGAGATAGATTTGGATATTGGTATATTAGTCAACAGCAATTAATAGCTAGGGTGTACAATATATCACATGCGCTATCTTTCAGAAAGAAGAAGAGCAGCAAACCTTTTTAGTACTATCAGACTCGAGGCGAAGAGGGATTTACCAGAAAGAATCAATAGGAGGGTTAAAGCACTTGCTTCATCCTTAGCCCGGA